>AWOL01S0026832.1:116208-179313 GCA_000715115.1 Nicotiana otophora | reverse complement strand
CATTTTTAGGTTTCTTTTCTATTGCGGCAATGGCTACAATGGCTTTCAGAGCCGGATCAAATTCTTCAATTGCCCTTTTGAGGGTCCAACAGTTATCTGTATTATGTCCTACTGCTACAGAGTGGTATTCACATCTAAAATCAGCTTGGTGCGAGGGGGACTCGGGATTTGGCCGGTTCAGGGCCACTGGCTGCAGCAGACCTAGCCCGATTAGCTTTTGAAACAAACTTGAATATGATTCACTTATAAGAGTGAACTGATTCCTTATGAGGAGCTCTCTTGGGCGAGGATTGTATTGGGGAACATTTGGTTGGGGATTATATGGAGCTTGGTAGGGACGGATATTTCTGGAAGGTGGAGCTCGGTTTTGTGTATAATGTCGTGGCCGCGTGTAAGGTTGCGCGTTTATCACCGCATAGAGAGGCAGTGCCACGGCATAAACAATATCTTGATGGGGATAATATTGTTGTGGGACCTTAGGAAGCATATATGATTGGTTGAATGACCTGCGGGCCCCCTTCGAGCTCAAAGCCATCATGGCTCCCTCTTCCCTCCTGTTTATGTTCATCAAACTCCCTGAACCATTCTCAACGGTCTGTGATGTGGCCTTAAAGGCAGCATGACTCAAGATTTGGTCCTTTTTAAACCACTTTCGACTATCTCTCTAATTTTGATAGCCTCCCGAACGGATTACCCATAACGGACATCATGTTCTGGAAGTAGTCCGCTTCTTTGGCCTGTAGGAAGACCGTAACCATTTCTGCTTCATCCATTGGAGGCTTTACCCTGGCGGCTTGCTTGCGCCATTTGACAGCATTCACGGAAACTTTCCGCAGTTTTCTTTTTCAAATTGGACAAAGAGTTCTCTTTTTGTATTTTTTTCACTCTTGCTTTCTTTTTTTGTTGTTGTTTTTCGCTCTTTGTTTTCCTTTGTTATTTTTGTCACTCCTTTCTTTCTTTTTCTTTCTTCTCTCTTTTTTTTCATTCAGTTTATTTGATGAAAATGATCGAATCCGATGGGAATTACTTACGTATCATGACGCCGCATGAATCAGATCTTGCGTAGTTCGGAAATACCGGGAACAAAGTACATAAGCTAGCTCTTATTTTTTCTTTGGAAATTTTTGGAAAGAAGACTTCTTAAAGGAGAAAGATTTTTTTTTGGGGGGGATTTTGATTGATCTTTCTTTGAATTTTTGTAAGAAAGACTTCTAAAGAAGGAAAAAATATATTTTTGGATTTTGATTTGCAATTTTATTTTTTTTTTCGAATGAAAGACTTCGAAAAAAGTAAAATACAATTGGATTTAATGATTTTTTTTTTTTGAATTTTCTAAGGAAAGAATTCTAAGAAAGAATTAAGGAAACGAAAAATATATTTGGATTTTTTGAAAATGGGGGTCGGAACCGATGAGGTTTGCCTACGTATCTCACATCGGGTGAGAATCAGACCCGCGTAGTTCGGTAATACCGGGAACAAAGTACATAAGCTAGCTCTTATTTTTTCTTTGGAAATTTTTGGAAAGAAGACTTCTTAAAGGAGAAAGATTTTTTTTTTTTTTGGATTTTGATTGATCTTTCTTTGAATTTTTGTAAGAAAGACTTCTAAAGAAGGAAAAAAAATATATTTTTGAATTTTGATTTGCAAATTTTATTTTTTTTTCCGAATGAAAGACTTCGAAAAAAAAAGAAAAATATAATTGAATTTAATGATTTTGTTTTTTTGGAATTTTCTAAGGAAAGAATTCTAAGAAAGAATTAAGGAAAGGGAAAATATTTTTGGATTTTTTAAAAATGAGGGTCGGAACCGATGAGGTTTGCCTACGTATCTCACACCCGGTGAGAATCAGACCCGCATAGTTCGGTAAGAAGCGGAGAATATTTCAAAATCTCAGTCTATTTTTTAACATCCTTTGAGTAAAATTTTGACACAGCTTGATTTTTAAATAGAGGAATTTTATGAGAACTGGCTAAATTTTACTCTTTTATTTTCTTCCTCCTAGTTTTTCTTAATTTTTTTCCCCTATTTTAGCGGCCAGTCAACATGCAAACCAGATCAAATATACGCACAAGTAGCACGTAAGATGCATCAGGATGGTCTTGTAATTTCGGGTACACCTGTCCTAGACGGACCCAACCCCTGTGTTGAGTCCCCAAAGTCAAATGCACGTGATACAAACAAACGTACTTACTAAGAATCCGGCATGAGGCTATGTTATTCTAGGTTTAAATCATGGGGAGTGTTTTAGACCTGGCTTACCCAAGCGGACAGCTCGAGCCGATGTGAGAGCAACGTACCAGGAGCACGAAAGTCTACCCGGCCTAGTTACTGATCCAGTCTCATTCTAATTGGTATGACCTCTAACAGAAAAATGGGCCACGCGCACGTGTGCACCATAAATTTAGAAGACTCAAAAGGGAGATGTAAGAAGACAGTTTAATACAATTAAAATAGTATTAAAGAGGTAAATAAGCAATAATTAGCATATTAGGCNCAAACAAACATACCTACTAGGGATCTGGCATGAGGCTATGTTATTCTAGGTTTAAATCCTGGGGAGTGTTTTAGACCTGGCTTACCCAATCGGACAGCTCGAGCCGAGGTGGGAGCAACGTACCAGGAGCACGAAAGTCTACCCGGCCTAGTTACTGAACCAGCCTCATTCTAATTGGTATTACTTTAACAGAAAAGTGGGCCACGCGTACGTGTGCACCATAAATTTAGAAGACTCAGAAGGGAGGCGTAAGAAGATAGTTTAATACAATTCAAATAGTATCGAAGCGGTAAATAAGCAGCAATTAGCATATTAGGCCCACAAACACAATAATATCATACAATCAATAAAGCCAAGTATAAATCACATTACAAGCTCGAATTTTAAACCCTGAACCAAAAGTTCTGGGTTCTTGTCCCCAGCAGAGTCGCCAGAGCTGCCACACCTCTTTTTTCCCACGCAACCCTTATTACGAGGTTGAGTTAGAAGAGTTTTTCCAATTAAAGTGACGTTTTGAAAAGGGATTATTTATTATTTGGAGTCGCCACTTGGAATTGAGTTTTGGTATTCCAAGTTATCTTTTATCTTGAATCCCTTATCAAAAGGAAGGTTTGACTCCTAATTTATGGTCTACGAAAACAGAAAACTGAGTAAGGAATTTTGTTGACCGAGGGGAAGGTGTAAGGCACCCTTCGAGTCCCGTGGTTCTAGCACGGTCGCTTTATTGACTAATGTAAGGCTTAAATCAATTTTTGGCTATTCTTGTATTTTTATTGGTTATGGTTTGTCTATCTATTACCACTCCACTTAATTGATTATTGTATGTTATTAGTTGTTTTGACCTAAATGCGGTATGCACACAAGGTATTTATTTGAAATTGAATGTTAAACCAAGGTATGGAATGTACACATGGTCAAAACATAATTATTTTAAATTTAAAGGTATCAAGACGCGGGAATGCGCACATGATCCTTTTATTACTTAAGCATATCAATCTAAGGTTCGGATATGAACACATGAGCTAATATTTAAAGTACATCTAAAGTTTTTCTAGCATTTTATAGTATTTCAATTATTTATCTTTTTAGATCTGAGATATATATTTGTATACTATTACTTTTACCTATTACAATGAGTCTTAAATTAGTGCCTAGGCCGAATTAATATACTCCTTGTGAACCCTCTTTATTAAAATTGACATATAAATGCGAGCAGCAATATGGCCAAAAATTCAGCCATGACATTTGTAAGCAATTAATGCAAAATTAAGACTAAAATTTGAAAATACAGTCATTTAACGATCACAATCATAAAACCAATTCTTGACTCCAAAATGGGAAGCAGCAAACTAATTCAATTCTTGAAACTATTTCAAACAAAAAATTATCCTAACACTATTTCAAATCATTAAGAACTCACTTAAATCACTAGTATAATATTCTATACACGAAGGACGTTAGCTTTTAAAAAAGAAATTCTCATATACTCTAGCCATATATATCAATAGAATAAGTCAACTTAACTTACTTAAATGCCAAAGGCAGTAAGTAATAAAAACAATTAACGTAACTCTAGTCACTTTCTTTTTACTTTTTTTTTTTTAATTTTTACTTTGTTTTTTTTTCTAAGACTAAATAACTGACCAAATTAACAAGTTACAGAAGTGATTTAAGCTTACAAAGATATCTTTTTTTTTTCTAAAGAAAACTTTACCAATAGGGTTGAAGAATTTTCGACAGAGACTCCGACATTCACTCTTTAAGTTGAAATGCCTTTTATTTTTTAACTAATGCTCCTACGAGCCGAAGCGAAAATATACCGCAACTCCATCTTAAAACGCAGACAATACAGTAATGTGCTCGACATAACATTTATACTAACTTAACAATAGATAAGGCGAATATTAACAGGAAAGCTTCATTCATCCAAGGCATATTTAGAGTAAAACAAGCAGGAAATAGAGTCTTTTATCTTCTCACATGTAGCTTATAAACCTACTGTTAGAATATTCATATCAACAAACAATTATGTAATAGGCTATCAACATGAATCACTTAAAGAAAATTCTCATAAAAAAAAACAGTAACAATATTAAGAGAAAAAGTAGTATATCCAAGACAGAAACGAACCTCTAAGGCAGCAAAAAAAACTTTTCCTTTTATTTATAAAAAGTCGAAACTGGTACAAGGTAGCAACTTTCGAATCTTCAGAATCAAAAACCGTAACAAAACCTCGACTTCGAAACTCTCGGACGTACTCAACTGGGTTTGGGCATTTTATTTTTTTTGGCTGAGATTTGGACCGTTCTCGAGCTACTTTTAACTGAGTTTGGAGGTTATTTCAAGGCTGAAATATTTCCGATGACGTTTAATGTCGATAATGAGAGAAAAGACAAAATCTTTGGCTGCTACTAGCTTAACTCTTTTTAGCGTTCTTTCTTTCTTTCAATTTTCATTGCTTGTTTCCTTCTTTTGTGAAGTATTTTCTTTCCTCTTTTCAACGTTACTTTCCTTTTGTTTTCCCCGATTTCGTTCCCTTTTTCTATTATTTTTTGTCCCCCCTCTCATGAAAGGAGATTATGCATTTATATATATGGATGTTGGTGAGATCGTGTGCATGTGATGCTGTGCGTGGGGTGAGAGATGTGAAAGTTAGGGAGTGTGAGGGTGAGGGACGTGGGGCTGGAGGGATGTTTGGGAGGTTAGAGATGTGGGATTAGTGATTAAATTAGGATCTTTTATTCTCCATTTCATTTTTTTTTGTTAAGAGAAATAATAGAAAATATAAAGATAAGAATATAATTATCTATTTTAGACCAATACAAATATATACTTGGACTATGATTTAAATGACACTAAAAATAAAGTAAAAGTTACTAGTCTACTTATTAAGTTTTTAATTAAAAAAAATATTTTTTCTTCTATTTAAATATAGGAACAAAGTATATACTCTAAGAATATGCAAAAACAAATTTGTAGCTTTTAAATTTTTCTCCAATAAAACCAATGAAAAATGAGATAAAAATTTAAAATATCAAGATTAGACCTAAAAGAAATATTTACACTAAAATAGAATAGAATTTGGGGTGTGGTAAAAAATTAGGTGTTCACAGACGACCGAGAATGAGGTGGGGTTCCTTGACTAAGGATAAAGCCCAGGAGTTGGAGGAGTGGTTGTTGGCTATGGGAGCCTGGAGAAACAGTGGTGACGCGAGCATTATGTGGTCGACGACAACAAACTGTATAAGGGAGGCTGCGAGAGAAGTGTTAGGGACCTCGATGGGCGTCTCTGGCAGGCACAAAGGAGACTGTTGGTGGAATGAAGTGGTCCAAGGTAAAGTGAAAGCGAAGAAGACAGCATATCTAAAATTAGTAGGGAACACAAGTGAGAAGGAGAGGAGGGCGTGCATGGAGTGGTATAAGGTAGCTAGGAAGGAAGCAAAGCTGGCAGTCATGGAGGCTAAAACTGCAGCCTATGGCCGTATGTACGAGGAACTGGGGGAAAAAGGCGGAGAGAAGAAATTATTCTGGCTGGCAAAGACGAGAGAGAGGAAGGCCCGGGATGTGGACCAAGTGAGATGCATCAAGGACAACAATGGTAGAGTATTGATGGAAGACGCTCAGATTAAGAGGAGATGACAGACTTACTTTCATGAACTTCTGAATGAAAAAGGGGATCGGGATATTGTGCTAGGTGAACTGGAGCATTCTGAGAGTCATCGTGACTTTGGGGACTGCGGGCGCATCGAGGTTGAGGAGGTCGTGTGAGTTATGCGTAAGATGAGTAGGGGTAGAGCGACCAGGCCAGACGAAATTACGATTGAATTTTGAAAGTGTGTGGGTAGAGCAAGCTTGGAGTGCCTGACTAGACTGTTTAATGTTATTTTTAGGACGAAGAGGATGCCCGAGGAGTGGAGGTGGAGTATGGTGGTTCCGTTGTATAAGAACAAAGGTGATATCCAGAGTTGTAACAATTATAGGGGTATCAAATTACTGAGTCATACCATGAAAGTTTGGGAGAGGGTGGTTGAAACGAGGCTGAGGAGGACAATGTCTATATCCGATAACCAGTTCGGGTTCATGCCGGGTCGTTCTACTATGGAAGTTATACACCTTATTAGGAGGTTGGTGGAACGGTACAGGGAGAGGAAGAAGGATCTACACATGGTGTTTATTGATTTAGAGAAAGCGTACGACAAGGTTCCTAGAGAAGTTCTCTGGAGATGCTTAGAGGCAAAAGGCTCGTCGACTGCCTATATTTGGACAATTAAGGACATGTATGATGGGGTTAAGACTCGGGTTAGGAATATAGGAGGCGACTTTGAGCAGTTTGCAGTTGTTATGGGGTTACACCAAGGTTCTGCGCTCAGCCCGTTCTTATTTGCCCTAGTGATGGACGTGTTAACATACCATATTCAAGGAGAGGTTCCATGGTGTATGTTATTCGCCAATGACATAGTTCTGATTGATGAGTCACGAACCAGTGTTAACGAGAGGTTAGAGGTCTGGAGACAGGCCCTTGAGTCTAAGGGTTTCAAGCTGAGCAGGACGAAGATGGAATACCTGGAGTGTAAGTTCAGCACTGAGCCGAGGGAAGTGGGCGTGGAAGTGAGGTTTGAATCACACGTCATACCAAGTAGTGGCAAATTCAAGTACCTTAGGTCGGTTATCCAGAGGGAAAGAGAGATTGATGAGGATGTCACACACCGTATTGGGGTGGGATGGATGAAGTGAAGGTTAGCATCTGGAGTCTTGTGTGATAAGAGAGTGCCACCGATACTCAAAGGCAAGTTTTACAAAGCGGTAGTTAGACCGTCCATAATGTATGGAGTTGAGTATTGGCCTATTAAGAACTCACATATCCAGAAGATGAAAGTAGCAGAAATGAGGATGTTGAGGTGGATGTGCGGACACACTATGATGGATAAGATTAGGAATGAAGATATTCGGGAGAAGGTGGGCGTGGCTCCCATTGATGACAAGATGCGGGAAGCGCGACTCAGATAGTTTGGACACGTACAAAGGAGAAGCCCAGATGCCCTGGTAAGGAGTTGTGAGCGGCTGACTTTGGAGGGTACGAGAAGAGGTAGAGGACGGCCTAAGAAGTATTGGGGAGAGGTGATCAGGCAGGACATGTAGAGGCTTCAGATTTCCAAGGACATGACTCTTGATAGGATATTGTGGAGGTCGAGTATTAGAGTTGTAGGTTATGAGGTACATAGTTGAGTCTCCCTTACATTGTACCTTTGTGAGGCTAGTCTGGTAGGGTTTTTGTCGATGTCAACTAGTGGCAAGTTTGTGTCTTACTACTCTTTTGTTTTCCATAGTGTCGGGTCTATGTATTGTCTATCGCGTTTGCTTTGCATCTACTTTCTCATTTTCATGATGTTATTTTTCCTATGATTTCTATTGGTGATACTGATATTGTCTCTTTTCGTCTTCTTGAGCCGAGGATCTTTCGAAAACAACCTCTCTACTCCCTCGGGGTAGGGGTAAGGTCTGCGTACACACTACCCTCCCCAGACCCCACTAGTGGGATTTCATTGGATCGTCGTCGTTGTTGTTGTTGTGTTCATGATTTGCATATTCATACCTCTGAAATTTCATGACCTAATGTGTTTCTAGACCATCTCTATGTGCAACCTTGTTGGCATTAAACTCGTTTTGTGATCTGAACTTCTTTAGCACTTGATTTTACCTAAATCTGCCAGTTCTGAGATATGTTTATGCTTAACTTGAATAATTTGGATCCTCTTAAGTTCGTTTAGCCTAATGTGTTGGTACCTGAATGTTTACATTTACTGCGTGGCATGAGTTTGCTTCCTTGCTTTGTTCTGGGTTCCGGTAATGACTGACTCGTATCTATAATGTGTCCTAATCTCTGTTAAGACCTTCACTCTAACTATGACCTGCTCCCATGCTATTTTGTCACTCATTATGTCCTAGGTTTGCCTAATCATGTATCCCCTAGTGATTAGTTGGGACCTTTAGAGTAGCCATCTTAACATGTGTTTCCTTCTAATGTTTGGTATTGTTTTATCTTAGTGATATAAGTTGGCATGTCTACTTGCTGGTGTTGTGATGGATATTCAACATAATTTGGACCCCTAGGCTTTAAATTCTTTAAGTTAGTGCTCTACTTTAGATTCGTTGGCATTGTGCACCTTTGTATGTTAATTTTGTAGTCTTAGAAAACCTGATTCCCCTACTTCTTACAAAAATATGTTTTGCCCAATATGCTCAGTGTTTGAACTTGTGATATCAACCTGTCCTTTGAAGTTTTTGTTGATTCTCTTTGCTTGTATGTTCTTTGTTCAATCGCCCTAGCTATGCCTGCTTCTAAAATATAAGTACACCTCTTTAAATTCTATCACTTGATCACTGTCATCTTACTCTCATTTGTCACCTACACTATTCTGAATCTATCACTCTTGGCCGGCTGAAAGCCAAGGCTACCAAAACTCTCTCTATTGACCTCCCTAGTGTGAGCATTGCTCGGGGTCCATTTGAGACCTTTGTGAACTCTGACACACTAGGATTTGGGATTCTTTGATCACTCTCTTTGCTGCTGGAATTTGAGCTATCTCTAGCTTTAGCTTTTCTTCCTCACATTGTTGGTATAATCTGCAAACTAGGTTTGTGTAAGTGATTTCTGTGTAATTCAATATTTGGGTCATATGGGCAGTTTGTAACTATTAGATTTGGCTTGAGTTCCTCTATGATATTTTGGTTGTGCTGATGGGCATAGTCCCATGTTTGGATCTGGGCATGCTATTTACGAAGAAGGGGTTTGTTGAAGGCCCAGGCAATACTGGGTATCTCCTTTGGGCCTGCTGTAGGCCTACTATAATTTCTTGTGTAGTATCTGCACTTATATTCCTCATCTGGTCTGTAATAATTTTGTAATAAACAATTGGGGTGTTAGTGAAATTGGAAAAACGGTATATTCCAATGTTTGCATGAAAGGGTAGAAAACATGCTTATAAGATTCGTATGATTTACTTGTTATTTTATCCAACCTGCCATATATGCTATTTAAATTTCCATGTACACTAGTAGAAATCATGCCATTAGGGGAATCACACACTCACACAACTTGTTTACTATCAAAGTATGAGCTTAAATACTCTATCTATTCCCATGTCTACTGCTATGTGTCACTAGACAACATGCCTATAGGAAACAAATGCCGATAACCGTCCTTCAATTTGCATAACGGCAGCATGTTCATTAGATACCATGCCTATAGGATTATACTAGCTTATGCTCTATTGGTCCTCATCTAGATATCATGTCCATAGGTTCTTAATTGATTCATCAGTTACTGTTATATCTATTGCTCGCCTAGAAAACATGCCTATAGGGACGAAGTGTTACAGAATCAGTTTTCAACTTCCAATTATTAGAACCTAGCTATAAAATACTGCTATTCGCTTAGAAAGCATGCTAATAGGATCAAATCGAGTAATTCTGAGTATTCCCAATGGTTTTCATTCCCCCTATCACGTAAATCACTTAGAGACCATGTCTATAGGTTTTAATAACTTATAATCTGTAATTTAAATAAACACCATAACAGTACCGGATACTCTTAAACTGAGTAGTTATTTAAAAACCATGTCTATAGAGCTTAACAACTTCAATTTGCCTCAATTCTGAAACTATCTAGTGCCTAACATAGAAATCTATTTGCGTGCATTTGTTGTCTAAGTGTGGAGGCTAACTTGATCCTTTAACTATCCTTAAGTGAAGTCCTATTTATTTTGAATGTCGCTTAGTTTTATCATTTTGAGCAACCTAAGTAAAGTCTAGAACTACCCAAATAGAGGTCCAACGCCTCCTGGACCATAGGCATGGGACGGGTAGTGCACGCATAGGACGCGACCTGGAATTGAATTAGAACGCTTTAAGTAAACAACTTCAACATAGTAATCGGGTAGCAGGAGATGATAGTCTGTGCCCGCTGAATAATATGGGCAACTCCTATCTAAAAGGAGTTGCGAAGTATTATTTATATTGCACGGGGTGATCCTTTAGGCTAAAAAACTTAGGACCCCCCTTTTCTCTTTACACACTTAGTCATCTAATATTGACTGTTATAGTTGTATCCTTGTAGTCCTTAAGATTTGAACCAATTCTCATTGTGTTATAATGAAACTCTTTGACCTTTTATTCTCTTTGTTTATTTAATCATATCGCTTAATTATAATCCACATAGTCTTAAGTTCTCCCGGGACCCATAGTTGTGGACCTCGAAGAGTGCCTAACACCTTCTCTTTGAGGTAATTTGAGCCATTACCCGATCTTTGGTGGCGCTGACTAGACAAACAGAGTTATATGCACAATAGGTGCCCTAACGCACCTTAAAAATCGTTAGGTGGATACTCTTCTCTTTTAACATTTTATCCTACTCAAAAGAGTTGTCGCAATGTCAAAGCTCGCTTTCGCGAGAAAACGGGACGCGACAGCATGGCGACTCTGCTGAGGATACTTAGGCTCTTACCATAATGAACTTGACTTACGTGGATTACTTTCTTTATTACATGTACATCCCTTCTTCACCTTTATTTGTTTAAATTTTCTATTACATACATATCCCTTCCCTATTTACCTTCATTTGTTTAAATTTGTTATGGCATGCACATCCCTTCTCCGTTCACCTTTATTTGTTTAAATTTGTTATGACATGCATATCCCTTCCCCTTATTCACTTTTACTTGCTATGACTGCTATTTTATCTTGTCAAAATTGCCATATCAGGCCTCTCCCATCCCTACTCCCTTACTTGCTTTATTACATTCTCGCATATACTCCACGAACCGATTTCTTCCTTTTGTCTTTCTTTTCTATGTTTTTCATGTTTTACCTTACTACTGTATTTACTGCTTTTACATATTTATCGTGCAAATACTTGACAATGTGTTATTATCTCTGCGTAAAGTATGCTCCACACCATACTCCACTCGTGCAATTATCAACATAGCAACACTTGATGAGTGTCCGCGCTCTTCCAAAATAACCCTTTTTTAAAAATCGGAATGGCTTATTTGCGGTAGACTAGTCAATCAGCGGTGCAATCGACGGTCCCGTGCCTTTCCCTCTTAAGTTGTCCACTTGGGAGTACCAGTCTAGACCATTCTAGAAACCCTACTCCAATTTGAAATGTACATGTATCATGCTAAACCTAGTACGGGTTGGAACGTTATTAACGTAACAACCCGCTAAGATGAACCTCGTCCAAAGTCCGACGGGATTTCCACAATCCCAATGAATGCTATCATACTATGTGCATTACTTGGAGAAAATATGCCAATGTGTTGATCATTATTGCGTAAATAGTTTTGGCATTAATGAAATGACGCAAATGTTGACATCAATTTTCTCCAAGTCTACGTGTGCTTAAGCCTACCTCGGGCACAATGAGGTCCCCAAATTAGGACGCGAATTATTGCATGACTTTGTGAAACATGTTTTAATGTCACAAACACTCTTTTAATATTCCTTACTAACTTCGTTACCTTTTGCTTTTTCTTTCTTTTGATTATTCCCATTCCCAACTGGTTGGTTCGTGCATACTAGCTGTTCTCAAAACTGGACTGCTGCACCATCCCGGGCCCGTCGAGTTCCTGGGTAGCTTGGTAGATTAGCATCAATTATTTTTAAGCATTTGAGACATTTTTATTATTTTGCTTTGAAATAATTTCTCGAGTCATCGAGCCGCATTTGTTAACATTTTAAAGATTTCAATTAATGCATTGCTACTTTTCGTATTTACTATTATTCTCTGCATTTTCTCTTTTTACAGCATTATTATTACCTATCTCGATGAACCTGTGACTGTGATATGTAATGAGACAACGCAACAAAAGGATAGTGATTCAGAAGACCTGGAAGATGATACGATACCTAAGGAAATCGTCAGAGAAGTGGAAAATTTTGAAAACAAGCCAAAGTCCAATTTGGACGAAACTGAAGTAGTTAACTTAGGGGATTCTGAACTGGTCAAGGAAACATGCATAAGCATTCATCTATCACTGTCAGAGAAAGAAGAGTACACCAGATTCCTAAAAGAATACGAAGATATCTTTGCATGGTCCTACGACGATATGACAGGTTTGAGCACATCTATAGTAGCTCACAAATTACCCACTAATCCTACATGTCCACCGATAAAGCAGAAGCTCAGTAAATTCAAGCCGGACATGAGTTTTNATAATAAAACTATTTGACCTTTTATTCTCTTTGTTTATTTTATCATCTTGCCTAATTATAATCCACATAGTCTTAAGTTCAACTGGGGCCCACAGTTATGGACCTCGAAGAGTGCCTAACATCTTCTCTTTGAGGTAATTTGAGCCCTTACCTGATATTTGGTAGCATTGACTAGTCAAACAGTGTTATCTGCATAATAGGTGCCCTAACGCACCTTAAAAATTGTTAGGTGGCGACTCTTCTTCTTTTAACACTCTATCTCCCATTCAAAAGAGTTGTCACACGTCGAAGCCCGATTTCACTAGAAAAAGGGGCACGACAGCATGACGACTCTGCTGGGGATTTACTCTTAGGTTCTTACCATAATGAACTTGGTTTATGTGGATTATTTTCTTTGTTACATGCTATGACATGTACATCCCTTCCCTTCTCCACCTTTATTTGTTTAAATTTGCTATTACATGCACATCCATTTCCCTATTCGTCTTTTATTCATTTAAATCTTTTATGACATGCACATCCCTTCCCCGTTCACCTCTATTTGATATGACTATTCTTCATTGCTCTTTATTTTGCCTAAGACTGCCATATCATGCATCTACCATCCCTACTCCCTTACTTAATTTATTACATTCTCGCATATACTCAACGAACTAACTTCTTCCTTTTGTCTTTCTTTTCTATGTTTTTCATGTTTTACCTTACTACTGTATTTACTGCTTTTACATATTTATCGTGCAAATACTTGACAATGTGTTATTATCTCTGCGTAAAGTATGCTCCACACCATACTCCACTCGTGCAATTATCAACATAGCAACACTTGATGAGTGTCCGCGCTCTTCCAAAATAACCCTTTTTTAAAAATCGGAATGGCTTATTTGCGGTAGACTAGTCAATCAGCGGTGCAATCGACGGTCCCGTGCCTTTCCCTCTTAAGTTGTCCACTTGGGAGTACCAGTCTAGACCATTCTAGAAACCCTACTCCAATTTGAAATGTACATGTATCATGCTAAACCTAGTACGGGTTGGAACGTTATTAACGTAACAACCCGCTAAGATGAACCTCGTCCAAAGTCCGACGGGATTTCCACAATCCCAATGAATGCTATCATACTATGTGCATTACTTGGAGAAAATATGCCAATGTGTTGATCATTATTGCGTAAATAGTTTTGGCATTAATGAAATGACGCAAATGTTGACATCAATTTTCTCCAAGTCTACGTGTGCTTAAGCCTACCTCGGGCACAATGAGGTCCCCAAATTAGGACGCGAATTATTGCATGACTTTGTGAAACATGTTTTAATGTCACAAACACTCTTTTAATATTCCTTACTAACTTCGTTACCTTTTGCTTTTTCTTTCTTTTGATTATTCCCATTCCCAACTGGTTGGTTCGTGCATACTAGCTGTTCTCAAAACTGGACTGCTGCACCATCCCGGGCCCGTCGAGTTCCTGGGTAGCTTGGTAGATTAGCATCAATTATTTTTAAGCATTTGAGACATTTTTATTATTTTGCTTTGAAATAATTTCTCGAGTCATCGAGCCGCATTTGTTAACATTTTAAAGATTTCAATTAATGCATTGCTACTTTTCGTATTTACTATTATTCTCTGCATTTTCTCTTTTTACAGCATTATTATTACCTATCTCGATGAACCTGTGACTGTGATATGTAATGAGACAACGCAACAAAAGGATAGTGATTCAGAAGACCTGGAAGATGATACGATACCTAAGGAAATCGTCAGAGAAGTGGAAAATTTTGAAAACAAGCCAAAGTCCAATTTGGACGAAACTGAAGTAGTTAACTTAGGGGATTCTGAACTGGTCAAGGAAACATGCATAAGCATTCATCTATCACTGTCAGAGAAAGAAGAGTACACCAGATTCCTAAAAGAATACGAAGATATCTTTGCATGGTCCTACGACGATATGACAGGTTTGAGCACATCTATAGTAGCTCACAAATTACCCACTAATCCTACATGTCCACCGATAAAGCAGAAGCTCAGTAAATTCAAGCCGGACATGAGTTTTAAGATAAAAGAGGAGGTCACCAAGCAGATCAAAGCCAAGGTTCTTAGAGTGGTCGAGTACCCGACTTGGTTGGCCAACATCGTGCCAGTTCCGAAGAAAGATGAAAAGTCAGAGTATGTGTTGACTACCGAGATCTAAACAGAGAAAGTCCCAAAGATGATTTCTCGTTGCCTAATATATACATATTAATCGACAACTGTGCCAAACATGAACTCCAATCCTTTATCGATTGCTTTGCGGGGTACCATCAGATCTGGATGGATGAGGAGGATGCTGAAAAGACAACCTTCATCACGCCATGGGGAATATATTGTTATAAAATGATGCCATTTGGTCTGAAGAATGCCGGAGCCACCTACATGAGAGCCATGACAACTATTTTTCACGACATGATACACAAAGAGATAGAAGTGTACGTGGATGAAGTTATCATCAAATCCAAAAGGAGTAGGTCACATAACGAATCTGAGGAAATTCTTCGATCGGCTTCGAAAATATAACCTGAAGCGGAATCCTGCAAAGTGTGCTTTCGGAGTCCCTGCCAGGAAATTATTAGGATTCATCGTTAGTCGCAGAGGAATTGAGTTAGACCCATCAAAATTCAAAGTAATCCAAGACTTGACACCTTTGAAGAATAAGAAAGATGTGATGAGCTTTTTAGGGCGTCTTAATCATATCAGTTGCTTCATAGCACAATCAACCGTTATATGTGAGCCGATCTTCAGAATGCTAAGGAAAGATGCTACAACAAGTTGGACTGAAGAATGCCAGAAAGCCTTCGACAAAATCAAGGAGTATTTATCCAAACCGCCCGTTCTGGTCCCACCAGAGCCAGGAAGACCACTGCTGCTTTATTTGTCTATATTGGATGGAGCTTTCGGTTGCATTTTGGGACAATATGATGAAACTGGAAGAAAGGAGCAGGCAATATACTATCTAAGCAAATAGATTCACACCCTACGAAGCTCGGTACTCTTTGCTGGAACGTACCTGCTGTGCTTTGACATGGATAGCTCAGAAGTTGAGACATTATTTCTATGCATACATTACATATCTCATATCAAGGATGGATCCACTGAAATATATCTTTCAGAAGCCCATGCCTACGGGTAAGTTAGCAAAGTGGCAAATATTGCTGAGTGAGTTTGGCATCGTCTATGTAACTTAGAAGGCGGTCAAAGGACAAGCATTGTCAGATCATTTGGCAGAAAATCAAGTAGACGGAGAATACGAACCATTAAAAATGTATTTTCCCGACGAGGAGGTGTCATTTGTGGGAGAAGATATCACTGAAGCATATGATGGTTGGAGAATGTTTTCCGACGGAGCGACAAACTTCAAAGGAGTAGGTATTAGAGCTGTCTTGGTATCAGAGACCGGCCAACACTATCCGGTATCTGCAAAACTCAGCTTTCCATGCACCAACAATATGGCAGAGTATGAGGCCTACATTTTGGGACTCCGGTTGGCCATTGACATGAACGTTCAGGAGCTGCTGGCAATCGGAGATTCAGACCTTTTGGTGCACCAGGTTCTAGGAGAGTGGGCCACAAAGAACATCAAAATATTGCCATATTTGCATTGTGTGCAAGCACTGATCAAAAGGTTCACAAAGATAGAATTCAAACATGTTCCGAGAGTTCAAAATGAGTTCGCAGATGCATTGGCCACTCTATCTTCCATGATACAACACCTAGACAAGAACTTCATCGATCCTGTCCCAATAGGAATTCATAAACAACCAGCTTATTGTGTGCATGTTGAAGAAGAGAGCGATGGAAATCCGTGGTTCCATGACATCAAGGAATATTTGGCAAAAGGAGAATATCCAAAGCACTCTATCCATACTCAGAAGCGCAAGCTTCGAAGATTAGACAATCATTTTTTTGAAAGCGGAGGAATTTTGTATAGAAGAACTCCTGACTTGGGATTATTACGGTGCGTCGATGCCAAGGAAGCATCCATATTGCTCGAGGAAATACATGCCAGAACTTGCGGACCGCACATGAATGGCTTCATCTTAGCCAAGAAAATACTAAGAGCAGGGTATTTCTGGATGACTATGGAAACAGACTGCATCAAGTATGTTCAGAAATGTCACCAATGCCAGATACATGCTGATATGATATGAATGCCACCCAATGAACTCAATGCAACAAGTGCACCCTGGCCTTTCTCCACTTGGGGCATGGATGTCATCGGTCCAATCGAACACGCTGCTTCAAATGGGCATAGGTTCATTCTAGTGGCCATAGATTATTTTACAAAATGGGTCGAAGCCGCATCTTACAAAGCTATAACTAAGAAGGTCGTCGCAGATTTTGTTCGGGATCACATTGTTTGTCGGCCCTGAATGCCAGAGTCAATCATCACCGACGATGACGCCAATCTCAACAGTGACCTAATGAAGGCCATGTGTGAAACTTTCAAGATCAAGCATAAGAATTCCACGGCATACAGGCCGCAAATGAATGGTGCTGTAGAGGCCGCCAACAAGAACATCAAGAAGATACTAAGGAAAATGGTAGATAATTACAAGTAATGGCACGAGAAGTTTCCATTTTCGCTGCTCGAGTATCGTACCACGGTTCGCACATCAATTGGGGCAACTCCTTACCTGTTGGTTTATGGCACTGAAGCAGTTATTCCTGCCGAAGTAGAAATCCCTTCTTTGAGAATTATACAAGAAGCCGAGCTCGGTGGTGCAGAATGGGTACAGAGCCGCTATGAACAACTGGCTCTCATTGATGGAAAGAGAATGAATGCAGTATGTCACAGTCAACTCTACCAGAACAGAATGGCAAGAGCTTTCAACAAAAGGTCAGACCAAAGCAATTCACACCGGGGTAGTTGGTGCTAAAGCGGATCTTCCCTTATCAGGATGAAGCCAAGGGGAACTTCTCACCCAACTGGCAAAGTCCCTACATGGTTCATTGAGTACTAACAGGAGGAGCACTCATACTTTCAGAAATGGACGGAGAGATTTGGCCAAAACCTATCAACTCAGACGTAGTCAAGAGATACTATGTTTAGGATTGTTTATATTTCTTCACTTGATGTAACTGAACTACGCTTGACCTGATTCCTGTTTAAGAGGGGATATGTAGGCAGTTCTGTGGGTTCAGTCATATCTTAGAGTTGACTGTAGTTTGACTTTTGTATAGATGACTCTATAATGAGGGTTTTGACGTTTTCAATAGCTCCGTATGATATTTTTGACTTAGGAGCATGTCCAAATGTTAATTTGGAGGTTCGTAGGTCGTTTCTGCGTGAATTGGCGAACGTTTGAAAATTAA
Organism: Nicotiana otophora; assembly: GCA_000715115.1. Lineage (NCBI taxonomy): Eukaryota > Viridiplantae > Streptophyta > Magnoliopsida > Solanales > Solanaceae > Nicotiana > Nicotiana otophora. Next base: position 161,266 of record AWOL01S0026832.1, on the reverse strand, counting down.
AAGTTTGAAAGGTTGAAAAGTTTGACCGGGAGTTAACTTTATTGATATCGGGGTCGGATTTTGATTCTGAAAGTTGGAATAGGTCTGTCATGTCATTTATGACTTATGTTCAAAATGTGAAGTCAATCGGAGTTGTTTTGGTATGAATCGGCATTTGTTTTGGAATTCTGAAGTTCATAGTTTCAATAGGCTTGAATTGGGTCGCGATTCATAGAATCGATGTTGTTTGATGTAATTTTTGGCCTCGAGTAGGTCCGTAAGGTATTTTGGAACTTGTTGGTATATCTGGACGGGATCCGGTGGGCCCCGGGTGTGATTCGGAGTGAATCCGGAACCAAGTGGACTTAGTCTCTATTGCTGAAGTTGCTGGTTTTCTACTGATCTGGTTTCCTTCTACGCATTCGTGAAGGTATTCCCGCGATCACGTTGACTCTTCAGGGGTTGCTGGAATTTTTTTCCCTTCGCATTCGCGAAGGTGAGGACGCGATTGGTCACGTAGACCCGAGACGCGGGCTCGGCTTGACTTTTTGAGTTGACTTTTTATTTCTTTGCAAAGATCATAACTTTATTGTTCCAAATAGTTTCCTATAGTTTATATTTCTGGTATGAAGTTGTTTTGGCTAGATTTGAGCCGTTCTGATTGGATAATCGAGGGAAAGGCCTACTAGTGGATTGAATTAACGTGTTTTGAGGTAAGTGTCTTTCCTAACTTTGTGTGGGGGAAATTACCCCTTAGGATTGATTTTGTTTTGTGATAATTTTGATGTGTGGAAGCTGTGTACACAAGGTGACGAGTGTGTACCCCGCTAAATATGGAAATTTACCGGTTTTAGCCATGTAGATTCCTTTCAGGCCTTAATTGAGTTAGCTTAACATGTTATAATCATCATCATTAGTCTATTTTCGCATGCTCTACCTGTCTTATCTCTTACTTGTTAATTGATCTACATGTTTAGTTGAAGTTCTTGTTTCCTTTATTCCATATTCATTATATAACCATTGAATTCTCTACTTGAAGTTGTTATTCTTGGAATATCTTAGTGTTAAAATTGGTATTGAGATATAAAGGCCGTGATTCACATTGAGGCAAAGCGTTAAGTTGTGAAATACTATTCTTGTTGAGTTATTCACTTCCGGTTATTATTGTTGAGACTCTTGTATACATTGTGGTTGAGCCATGAGCTATTTATTGTGAAAACACCGTTGTTGTTGATTTCTCTGACAAGTTGTGATATTGGGTACCTGAGGTGGGATTTGTGATACCTTGTGATATTGATATGCATGCAGTATTATAGGGTTTTGGGGTTGAAGCGCATGCGGTGAGATAAGGTGTTCTTGATACGTGTGTTGCTAGTAGGGGAACTACTTGATGCCACGCAGCGTGATATGGTGAGCTAAAATGTGGGATGCTATTTCGGGAAAAATAATTTTCAAATCTAAATGCAAGACTCCCACGATGATATAAGGAAAGATTGTATATTACTTTTGTGATTAGAGACTATGAGGCGGTACCTCGGTAGTGACTCTTGTTGGTATTTCTCTATTACTTCACTTATGTTTGGTTGTTTTGTTTCCTTGACTTAACATTTCTTATTTTCTTCCATGATGCATTATTTTCCTTGATTCTGTATAGTTAATTTTGTCATATTCCTTACTTGTTTCATTTCCATTGTTATTATTATTGCATCGTTAAATTATTCGTCATGTTTCTTATTTATTCAGTAGGGCCTTGACCTGACCTCGTCACTACCCTACCAAGGTTAGGCTTGGCACTTACTAGGTAGTGTTGTGGTATACTCACGCTACGCTTCTGCACATCTTTTTGTGCGGATCCAGGTACCTCCTACCAGTCTAGGCACTAGCGAGAGCTCAGCTTCGGAGACTTCAAGGTATACCTGCCGCCGTCCGCAAGCCTCGGAGTCCCCCTCCACCTAGACTATTCTATTTCCTTATCCTTTTATAGACATTATGTATAGGGATATTCAGTACTACTATATAGATCTTATGACTTGTATTAGCCGGGTTTGGGGGAGTTGTTATGTTGAATTGCGGAGTTTCCTTCATATTATGTTGAGTTATCTAGACTTTAATCTTTACTTCAGTTGTTTCTAAATGAATGTTAGGCTTACCTAGTCTTAGAGAAGGGTGCCATCACAAAATCCTACGAAGGAAAATTGGGTTCGTGACAAGTTGGTATCAGAGCTCTAGGTTCATAGGTGTTATGAGTCACAAGCAAGTTTAGTAGAGTCTCGCGGATCGGTATGGAGATGTCTGTACTTATCTTCGGGAGGCTATGGAACTGTTAGGAACGGTTTCATTTCTTTGATTCCTTATCGTGCAAATTTGTTGACTTTGGAATTCTAAAACTCTGTCTTTTCTATTCACTCACAGATGGTGAGGACACACACATCTGGATATGATGATCAGACACCAGCGCCTCCTGCAAGAGCCGCGAGAGGTCGGGGTCGGGGCAGAGGTTGAGGACGGCCACGTGGTGTAGCCAGAGCACCTGCCCGAGCTCTCCAGTTGGAGGGCAGACACCTGAGATGCCTGTTACTACCCCTGCACTTCAGTAGACTTTCGCCCAGTTTTTGAGCGTGTTTTGCACTTTAGCTCAGACGGGGTTTATCCCACCTTCTCCTGCAATATCTCAGGCTGGGGGAGGAGTACAGACTCCCGTAGCCCATACCCTAAAGCAGCGGGTCCAGGTTGACCAGGTCCCAAGGGTCATACCAGTGCAGCCGGTTGTCCCAATTTGGCCCGATGTTAGGGCAGCAATATATGAGGAGGAGCTGATCAGGCTCGAGAGGTACAAAAAGTACCACCATCCTACTTTTAGAGGCTTATCTTCAGAGGATGCACAGTGTTTTCTTGAGGAGTGCCACAATATGCTCCATACTATGGGTATTGTGGAGTCGAGTGGGGTTGCTTTCACTACGTTCCAACTTAAAGGAGCGGTTTATCAGTGGTGGCGAGCATATGAATTAGGTAGCCCACCCAAGGAAGCTTCACTCACTTGGGCTCAGTTCTCAGAGATGTTCATGAGGGAGTTTGATCCTTAGAGCCTTCGTGATGCCTGGCGCACAGAGTTTGAGCAGTTGCGCCAGGGTGCTATGACCGTATCAGAGTATGCAGTCCAGTGCAGAGAGTTGTCCAGACATGCACCTGCATTAGTTTCCACTGTTAGAGAGCGAGTTCATCGATTTATCGAGGGACTCTACCCTAGTATTAGATTTATCATAGCTCGATAGTTGGAGACTGATACTCCATACCAGCAGGTAGTGGAGATCGCTAGAAGATTGGAGGGTATGTGGAGTCGGGAGAGAGAGGAGAGGGAGGCCAAGAGGCCTCATAATTCTGGAACATATAGTGGTACACGTGCCCCTAGTTGTAACTCATCATAGTAGAGGCTTTGTGAGCCGTCCTATTCATTCTGCACTTCCAGCTTCCAACGATATTCCGGTCACTCCCAGGTCTCAGGTTGCCTATTATGCACCGCCACTATCTAGTGCACCTCCTACATTGGGTGCTTTCAACGGTCAGTCCAACTGACCAAGCCCGAGCCAGTCTCAGCAACCACGTCTTCCAAGAGCTTGTTTTGAGTGTGGTGACACTTGTCATATGGTGAGGTACGGCCCTAGACTCAGGAGGGGTGCACCTCCACAGACTACTTCGGCTCCACGTATTCCACGAGGCCCCCAGATTTTTCAGGCCGTGGTTACCGCACCAGTTGCCACTCCACTTGCACAGCCAGCCAGAGGTGTGGGTCGGGCGGATAGAAGTCGCCCTAGAAGGGGAGGCCATACCAGATCTTATGCTCTTCCGACTAGGATGGAGGGGGTTGCATCCGACTCAGTTATCACAGGTATTGTTCCGGTTTGTCTTAGAGATGCGTCAGTCTTATTTGATCCAGGCTCCACTTATTCCTATGTATCATCTTACTTTGCTCTATATTTGGGTATATCCCGTGCTTCTTTGAGTTCTCCTGTCTATGTGTCCACGCCTGTGGGAGATTCCATTGTTGTTGACCGTGTGTATCGGTCGTGTTTAGTTATTTTTAGTGGTTTTGAGACCAGGTCTGACCTATTGGTACTCAGTATGGTAGATTTTGATGTTATCTTGGGTATGGACTGGTTGTTGCCCTATCATGTTATTCTTGATTGTCATGCCAAGATGGTGACATTGGCTATGCCAGGTTTGCTGCGGTTGGAGTGGAGGGGTACTTTGGATTATGTTCCTAGCAGGGTAGTGTCTTTCCTTAAGGCACAACGGATGGTTGGAAAGGGACGTGATTCGTATCTAGCATATGTGAGAGATGTCAGCGTTGATACTCCTAACGTTGAGTCAGTTCCGGTAGTAAGGGATTGTCCAAATGTATTTCTGGAAGATCTTTTGGGCATGCCGCCCGATAGGGATATCAATTTTAATATTGATTTATTGCCGGGCACTCAGCCCATTTCTATTCTGCAATATTATATGGTCCCAACAGAGTTGAAGAAGTTAAAGGAGCAGTTGCAAGAGTTGCTTGATAAGGGTTTCATACGGCCCAGTATATCACCTTGGGGTGCTCCGGTCTTGTTTGTAAAGAAGAATGATGGTTTTATGCGCATGTGTATTGCTTATCGACAGTTGAACAAGGTTACAGTGAAGAACAGGTATCCATTGCCACGCATATATGACCTATTTGACCAACTGTAGGGTGCCAGAGTGTTTTCAAAGATTGATTTGCGATAAGGCTATCATCAGTTGAAGATTCAGGAACCGGATATCCCGAAGACTGCCTTCAGGACTTGGTATGGTCATTGCAAGTTCCTTGTGATGTCATTTGGGCTAACCAACGCCCCAACAACATTTATGCACTTGATGAACAATGTATTCCGGCCCTATCTTGACTTATTCATCATTATGTTTATTGAAGATATCTTGGTGTACTCCCGAAGTCGGGAGGATTATGAGCAGCACCTGAGGACCGTGCTTCAGACCTTGAGAAAAAAGAAGTTGTATGCAAAATTTTCAAAGTGTGAATTCTGGCTTGATTCAGTGGCATTTTTGGGGCATATAGTGTCGAGTGAGGGAATCAAGGTAGATCCAAAGAAGATTGAAGCAGTGCAGAGTTGGCCCAGACCATCTTCAGCTATTGAGATCCAGAGTTTTCTTTGTTTGGCAGGGTATTACCATCGTTTCGTAGAGGGTTTCTCATCTATTGATGCACCAATGGCTAGATTGACCTAGAAGGATGCTCTGTTCAGATAGACCGAGAAGTGTGAGTGCTTTCAAAAGCTCAATACTGCTTTGACTACAACCCCAGTATTGGTGTTGCCTATGGGTTCGGGATCTTACACTGTGTGCTGTGATACGTCGCGCGTTGGCCTCGGTATGGTGTTGATGCAAGACGGTTGGGTGATTGCCTACACGTCTAGACAACTGAAGGTGCATGAGAAGAAATATCCTATCCATGACCTTGAGTTAGCTATTTTTGTTCATTCCTTGAAGATTTGGCGGCACTATTTGTACGGTGTCCCTTTTGAGGTCTATACCGACCACCATAGTCTACAACATCTGTTCAAATAGAAGGATCATAACTTGCATCAGCGGAGATGGTTAGAGTTGCTTAAGGACTATGATATCACCATTTTATATCATCCCGAGAAGGCCAATGTGGTGGCCGATGCCTTGAGTCGGAAGGCGGAGAGCTTGGGTAGTTTAGCATATCTACCGGCAACGAAGAGGCCATTAGAATTGGATGTTCAGGCCTTGGCCAACCAGTTTGTTAGATTGGATATTTCGGAGCCGAGTCGAATTTTGGCTTGTGTAGTTTCTTGGTCTTCCTTATATGATCGTATCAGAGAGCGTCAGTATGACGACCCCCATCTGCTTGTCCTTAAGGACACGGTTCAACACGGTGATGCCAAGGAAGTCACTATTGGGGATGACGGTGTGTTATGGATGCAGGGTCGGCTATGTGTGCCCAGTATAGATGGTTTGCGTGAGTTGATCCTCCTACATGAGGCCCATAGTTTACGGTACTCCATTCATCCGGGTGCCGCCAATATGTATCAGGACTTGAGGCAACACTATTGGTGGAGGAGAATGAAGAAAGACATAGTGGAGTATGTAGCTCGATGCCTAAATTGCCAGCAGGTGAAGTATGAGCATCAGCATCCAGATGGATTGCTTCAGAGGTTAGAGATTCCAGAGTAGAAATGGGGGTGGTTTATTATGGATTTTGTTGTTGGGCTCCCACAGACTTAGAAGAGGTATGGTGAAGTATGGGTGATTGTGGATAGGTTGACCAAGTTGGCTCATTTCATTCCAGTGGTGACTATTTATTCTTCAGAGCAGCCGGCTCAGGTTTTTATTTGCGAGATTGTCCGACTTCATGGCATGCCAGTATCCATCATCTCTGACCGGGGTACATAGTTTACATCGCGATTTTGGAGGGCCGTACAACGTGAGTTAGGCACGCGGGTTGAGTTGAGCACAACATTCCACCCTCAGACAGACAGATAGTCCGAGCACACTATTTAGATATTGGAGGATATGCTCTGTGCATGTGTGATGGAGTTTGGGGGTTCTTGGGATAAGTTCTTGCTGCTTGCAGAGTTTGCCTACAACAACAGCTACCACTCGAGTATTCAGATGGCTCCATATGAGGCCTTGTATGGGAGGCGGTGTCGGTCTCCGGTGGGTTGGTTTGATCCGAGTGAGGCTAGGCTATTGGGTACTGACCTAGTTCAAGATTCTTTGGAAAAAGGTTAAATTGATTCAGGATCGGCTTCGCACAACCCAATCTAGACAGAAGAGTTATGCGGATCGAAAGGTTCACAACATTGTATTCATGGTTGGGGAGCGAATTAATCTAGGTTTCGCCCATGAAGGGTGTTATAAGGTTCGGAAAGAAGGGAAAGTTGAGCCCTAGATATATCAGACCATTTGAGATTTTTGAGAGGATTGGAGAGGCAACCTACAAACTTGCACTACTACCTAGTCTACCTGCAGTTCATCCAGTATTCCATGTTTCTATGCTCCGAAAGTATCACAGTGATCCGTCTCATGTGTTGGATTTCAACTCAGTCCAGTTGGACAAAGATTTATCTTATGTTGAGGAGCCGATGGCCATTTTTGACAGGCAGGTCCAAAAGTTGAGGTCAAAAAATGTTGCTTCAGTGAAGGGTCAGTGGAGGGGTCAACCAGTCGAGGAGGTGACTTACGAGACCGAGCATGATATGCGTAGCCGTTATCCTCATCTTTTTACCACTTCAGGTATGTCTCTATACTCATTCGAGGACAAACATTTATTTTAAGATGGGGAGGATGTAGCGACTCGATCGTAGATTGACATTTGTGTAAACGACTCTAGAATGGGGTTTTGACGGATCCAACAACTCCGTATGGTGAGTTTTGACTTAGGAGTGTGTCCGGATGTAGAGTTGGAGGTCCGTAGGTCGTTTCGGCGTGAATTGTCGAAAGTGTGAAAGTTGAAGGTTTGGAAGGTTGGAAAGTTTGACCAGGAGTTGAGTTTATTGACATCGGGGTTGGATTCCGATTCTGAAAGTTGGAATAGGCCCGTCATGTCATTTATGACTTGTGCGCAAAATTTGATGTCAATTGGAGTTGTTTTGGTATGAATCGACATTTGTTTTGGAATTTGGAAGTTCATAGTTTCAATAGGCTTGAATTGGATTGCGATTCATAGAATGAATGTTGTTTGATGTGATTTTTGGCCTCGAGTAGGCCCGTTAGGTATTTTGGAACTTGTTGGTATATCTAGATGGGGTCTTGTGGGCCCCGGGTGTGATTTAGAGTGAATCTGGAACCAATTGGACTTAGTCTATATTGCTGAAGCTGCTGGTTTTCTACTGATCTGGTTTTCTTCTACGCGTTCGCGAAGGTCTTCCCGCGATCGCGTAGAGTCTTCAAGGGTTGCTGGAATATTTATCCCTTCATGTTCGTGAAGGTGAAGACGCGATAGAGAAGTTTGCTAAGTTTTCTCATCGCGAACACATAAGTAAATCCCGTTTGCGTATAAGGAAGGCGAGGCTGGGGGCTGAGGCAGGTTTGTGCTACGCATTCGCGTGACCTGGGACGCGGTCGTGTAGGTAGAGGCAGCTTGTTCTTTGCGTTCGCGACCGGTTTCACACAATCACGAAGTGTAATTTATTGAGCTAGGGAAAATTGTGCTACACGATCGCGAGTCTTTGTACGCGATCGCGATAAAGGTCAACTGGGCAGTAGAATAAAAGTTTCAAAACATGGGTTTCATTCATTTTTCACAATTTGGACCTAGAAAGCTCGGTGTGAGGCGATGTTTCGAGAGATTTTCAAGGAAATCATTGGGGTAAGTGATTCTAAACTGGATTGGACTATGTTTTATGAATCTATTGTTATTTTCATCATCTAATTACTGATTTGAGTTGGAAATTTGGGAAAAAATTGTGAAAACTTCCTAGACTAAATTTTGGGTTTTGAAAAGCAATTTGAGGTCGAATTTGAGTAATTCTTATATGGTTGGACTCGTTATCGTATGAGTGTTCGGATTTTGTAATTTTGGTCATGTTCCGAGACGCGGGCCAGGGTTGTCCTTTTGAGTTGACTTTTTATTTCTTTGCAAAGATCGTAACTTTATTGTTCGAAATAATTTTCTATAGTTTATATTTATGGTATGAAGTTACTTTGGTTATATTCGAGCATTTCATAGTTGGATAATCGAGGGAAAGGCCTACTAGTGGATTGAGTTAGTTTATTTTTTTGCGGGAAGTGTCTTACCTAACTTTGTGTGGGGGAAGTTACCCCTTAGGATTGGTGTTGTTTTGTGATAATTGTGATGTGTGGAAGTCGTGTACGTAAGGTGACGAGTGTACACGGGCTAAATTTTAAAATTTACCGGTTTTAGCCATGTAGATTGTTTTCATTCCTTAATTGAGTTATCTTAACATGTTATATTCATCATCATTAGTCTATTTTCGCATGCTCTACTTGTCTTAGCTCTTACTTGTTAATTACTCTACATGTTTAGTTGAAGTGCTTGTTTCCTTTATTCCATATTCATTATATAACCATTGAATTCTCTACTTGAAGTTGTTATTCTTGGAATATGTTGTTGTTAAAATTGGTATTGAGGTATAAAGGCCGTGATTCAGATTGAGGCAAAGTGTTAAGTTGTGAAATACTATTCTTGTTGAGTTATTCACTTCCGGTTATTATTGTTGAGACTCTTGTGTACATTGTGGTTGAGCCATGAGCTATTTATTATGAAAACACCGTTGTTGATTTCTTTGGCAAGTTGTGATATGGGCACTTGAGGTGCGATTTGTGATACGTTGTGATATTGATACACATGCAGTGGTATAAGGTTTTGTGGATGAAACGTATGCGGTGAGATAAGGTGGGCTTGATACATATGTTTCTAGTAGGGGAATGTAAGGACCCGTAAAATGTTTAATCCAAATACTCGGCCGCATAATCACTCTGCGTGCCGTATAATGGCCGCAGGGTGAAGTAGTGAGTTTGGCCAATTTGAGGTCAGTTTTGCGGTTGATTACGCGACCGCATAATCGATATGCGGACTGCATATCGGTCGCATAATTTCCTCTTAGGTTTCTGCGGAGGGAGTTCTGCGGTGCATTATGCGACCGCAGAACAAGTATGCGGACCGCATACTGGTCGCATACCTGAGCCAAAAGTTTAGGCCCCTAAGGGCCATTTCTGCGGTCACTTTGCAGACCACATAACCATTATGCGGTTGCATATGCGATCGCAGACCTGTGTCGGGACACCATTTTTCTTAATTTAAAACCCGACCCCCATTCCGTTAAAATACCCCTTAGGTCTATTTTGAGCTCATTTTCTGATATTTCTAGAATGAGAGAGAGAGAGAGAGGGTTCAAGAGGGAGGGCCCAAGTTTTCATCAAATTGATCTTTAATCATCACTTGAAGCTTGGAAATATTCAAGTAGAGCACCAAATTCTTCATCCAAAAGGGTAAGACTTCATCACCCCAGCTCTTAATTTCAAACATAGCTATAATGGAGTATTAATAAAATGGTTCATGGGTATGAGGGTTGTTCATCTTGCATGCATGTGATAAAGAGTGTGGGAAAGATAAAAAGTGAACTAGAACCATGAACGTTTTCCTAATTTTGGGTTCAATTTGTATATTGTAAAAATATATTGAGGTTGCTAAGGGTTCCGGATAATTGTAGAGTCTAAAAAAGCGCAATTGAGGTATGTATGGCTAACTCTCTTCTTCTTAGAATCGAACTCCTGGTGTCCGAATAATGGGTGTAAGTTCTAACTTGATCATACTAGAATTGTTTGCCTTAGTGGTGTTGGATTGAAAGATTCATGTTCCTTAATTGTTTTAGAGGTAACCATGTCATCATGCTATTTGAGAACGTAATTATGTTTTTTCCAAGCTCCTTCCCTTATGTGTGCAATGCCTTATGTGATGGTACTTATCGACATGAATGATGATGTTATTTGAACGGATAAAAAGGGAAAAGACTTGAATTGTAAAATGTTCCCAAGTGCCAAGAACTACTTAATAAATGAGGTTGTTTGTGCCATGTAACGAAAGATGGGAAAGAAATGTGAATTGAGTGAACAATTGAAAGAGGTTATGTCACAAGTGAGATGGCTTAGCCGATCGGGCCGAGATCGGACGCCATGCTGTACACATGGTGGCATTTGTGTTGGAATTATTGATTTACATTGTGGATATGGATATGTCTCACTTGAGATGGCTTAGCCGGTCGGGCCGAGACCGGACTCCGTGTAAAATCACGGTGGCATTGTGAGTTGTGGCATTTGGCACTAAAGATTATTAACCTAAAAAGATGGAAAGATTGAATCGGAAACTATGTGATCCTTACTTGGTGTTTCTGTGTATTTCTGTGAAGCACTTATTGATTATTATGACTGCCTTCTCCTTGTTTCACTGTTCATTCTACTAAGATTGGTGTTTGCCTTACATACTAGTACTATTCGACAGTACTAACGTCCCTTTTGCCGGGGGCACTACATCTTTGAATGGATGTAGGTGGTTCCATCGCAGATAGTGCCGATCGCAGATAGTGGTGCTCTCTTTATCTCCTCACAACAGTCTTGGTGAGCCCCATTTCTCCCAGGGGTCATGTAGTCCTTCTTTTGTATAAGTTTTCATATTTTGAGGTATAGCCGGGGCCTTGTTGCCGGCATTGTCATGTTGCTCTTTGTACTCTTAGAGGCTCCGTAGACGTTTATGTGGGTCATGTATGTATGTTGGGATGGTCGTTGGATCGAGTTGTATTTTGGGAACTTAACTATGACATAATGTATATAAGGAAAAATGAACTAGCAACGTTTATATATTTATATAATTGATCTCTCCCCTATTTTACAAATGGTGATGCGATCCCTTTTTGGATTATGAATGAGTCGCGTAGGAAAGGTTTAATAGGCTTGCTCGACAGGGTTCACTCGGTTGAGCGCCGGTCGCGCTCCCCGAGGTTGGGGCATGACAGGGAACTACTTGAAGCCACGCAGTGTGATAAGTGGGCTAAAACGCGCGATGCTATTTCAGAAAAAATGATTTTCAAAACTAAATGCAAGGCTCCCGCGGTGATATAAGGAAAGATTGTGGACTACTTTTGTGATTTGAGACTACGAGGCGGTACCTCGGTAGTGACTCTTGTTGGTATTTCTCTATTACTTCACTTGTGTTTGGTTATTTTGTTTCCTTGACTTAACATTTCTTGTTTTCTCCCGTGATGCATTATTTTCCTTGATTCTGTGTAGTTAATTTTGGCATATTCCTTACTTGTTTCATTTCCATTATTATCATTATTATTATTGCACCGTTAAATTATTCATCATGTTTCTTATTTATTCCAGTAGGGCCTTGACCTGACCTCGTCACTACCCTACCGATGTTAGGCTTGACACTTACTGGGTATTGTTGTGGTGTACTCATGTTACGCTTCTGCACATCATTTTGTGCAGATCTTGGTACCTCCTACCAGTCCAGGCACTAGAGAGAGCTTAGCTTCAGAGACTTCAAGGTATACCTGCCGGCGTTCGCAGGCCTCAGAGTCCCCCTCTACGTCGACTATTCTATTTTCTTATCCTTTTTACAGACATTATATATAGGGATATTCAGTACTACTATATAGAGTTTGTGACTTGTATTCGCCGGGTTTTGGGGAGTTGTTATGTTGAATTGCGGAGTTTCCTTCATATTATGTTGAGTTATTTAGACTTTAATCTTTATTTCAGTCATTTCTACATGAATGTTAGGCTTACCTAGTCTTAGGGACTAGGTGTTATCACGACATTCTACAGAGAGAAATTGAGGTCGTGACATATCGGGATTGACTTCGATCCCCCTTTGTGACACGAAGAACCCTAAGAACTTACCGGAGCTGACTCCGAATGCACACTTTTCGGGGTTAAGCTTCATGTTGTGCTTTCTTCGAATGTCAAAGGTTTCTTATATGTGTTTAAGATGATCACCTGCGTTCAAAGACTTAACCAACATATCATCTATGTAAACTTACATGGTTTTCTCTATTTGTTTTTCTAACATTTTATTCACAAGCATCTGATAAGTGGCTCCAGCGTTCTTAAGCTTAAAGGCATCACATTATAGCAATATGTGCCAAAGTTCATTATAAACGAAGTTTTGTCCTGATCCTCCAGGTTCAGTTTGATTTGGTTGTACCCGGAATAGGCATCGAGAAAACTCATCAACTCGTGCCCGACCGTCGCATCAATCATTTGATCAATATTTTGCAATGTGAACGAGTTTTTTAGGCACGCCTTATTCAGATCCTAATAATCTACACACATGCAAAATTTATTATTCTTTTTTGGAATTACAGCTACATTAGCTAGCCAGTCAGGATACTTTACCTATCAGATTGAACCGATATGAAGCAATCGAGTTACCTATTCTTTGACAAATTTGTTTATCACCTCAGCGATAGGGCGTTTGTTCTGCCTTACTGGAGGGATGTTATTATCTAGGCTTAACTTGTGCACGGCCACCTCTAGCGGAATACCTGTCATATCTGCATGCGACCATGCAATATCAACGTTAAATTTAAGAAATTCTATAAATCCTGGCCTGAGCTCGAGTTTTAATCCTATCCCCAAGTGGAACTTCCTCTCCAAAAATTTCTCAAACAATGTGACTTGCTCGAGTTCTTTCATTATGGATTTGGTTGTGTCCATTTCTTTTGGTACCTGGAAATATCTTGGTACCTGATAGGATTCCGACGACTCCTCCCCCTTGTTGACTTCGTTCGGCTCGGGAGCAAGCATCGATTCCTTTAATTGCTAATGCCGCATGCTCCTTCTCTTTGCTACGGGTAACGTAGATCGCGTTCATCTCCCTTGTCGCCGGTTGATCTCCTCTTATTTGTTTAATTCCCTCCAGAGTTGGGAATTACAGAAGTTGATGGTATGTTGACGGCACAACCTTCATCTCGTGTAGCCATGGTCTTCCAAGAATAATATTGTAGCCCATATCGCCGTCTACTACTTCAAAAGGGTCGTCTTCATTACCCCTTCAGCATTCGTGGGCAGCATAATTTCTCCTCGGGTTGTCACACTTGCTAAAATGAACCTAGCAATGAGCTTTGTGGCCATAATGATGTTTCCGGTCAGCTTGGCTTGTTCCAACACTCTACATTGGATAGAATTGGCTGAACTCCCTAGTCTACTAAGAGAAATTACTAGGGCATCGTTGTGCGGAAGTAGGAGTCCATTTGCGTCCTCCTCCATGAAGGTGATATCATCTTCGGCGACTTCCCGGAGTCTCTTGCTATGGGTAACTGATACCTTTGTCTATTTCGCTGCTGAAAAGGTTACATCATTAATCTCACCCCCCCCTAAAATCATGTTGATCGTTAGACGGGGAGGATCTTCTCCTACTTTTGAGGGTTCCGCGTTATCCCAGTTGTGGCCGTAGTTGTTCTTAGCCCAGTCGCTTAAGAATTCTCTGAGATGGCCATTTTTTAGCAATGTCGCCACCTCCTCGCACAGATGTCGGCAGTCCCCAGTTCGGTGGCCGTTGGTCCCATGGTACTCGCACTATAGATTAGGATCTCCCTAACTTGGGTTGGATCTCATCACCTCAGGAACCGTGCTTCCTTAATGTTCCTCATCACCGATATCAGTTCCACTACGCTGACATTGAAGTTATATTTGGACAATCTGGGTAGGTGGAATCCCTGGAGCCCGATACCTCTTTGTCTTGTGATGATCAGTTATTCCGTCCACGATCTGCTCTCCTATCGGTAGTAAATCTATCCGCCGACCGAAAACCTCTTCCGCATCCTTCGGCCTTTTTGTAGGGCAAAAACTGACCTCTAGAGGACCGTCGATCTGCGTTGAAATCATCCGTCATCTTTTCCTTAATTTTTTCTCGGTCCTGACCCTTGGTTGATGCCAGGAAACCGAGCTGGTTATCCTCGATTCTTATCTTCCACTTGTAGCGGTTGTGGACATCTGCCCATGTTGTTGCTTGGAACTCGAGAAAACTTTCTTTCAGTTTCTGGGAAGCATCCGAACTTCTCAGATTCAGCCCTTTGGTAATGCTTTGGTTGTCCATTCGTTCGGCACGGTAGCAACATCCTTTCCCTCTGAAATCTGGTCACGAACTCCCGCAGCAATTCGGACCCTCCTTGTGCAATTTTGAATATGTCAGCCTTTCAGACCTGTACCTTCCTGGCCCTGGCATGGGCCTTGATAAAAGTATGCGCGAGGATCTCGAAGGAATCAATTGATTCTTCAGGCAAAAGTGAATACCATGCCAGGGCCCCTTTCGTGAAGGTCTCCTCGAACTTCTTCAACAAGAATGATTCAATCTCGTACGGATCTAAGTCGTTTCCTTTCACCGCCATTGTATAGGTGGTGATGTTCTCCTATGGATCCGAAGTCCCATCATATTTTGGCACGCCTGGCATTTTGAACCGCTTCGGGATCAACTTCGGTGCCACTCTTGGTTTGAACGGCAACTAGGTGTATTTCTTTGAGTCTAATCTTTTAGACACTGACGGTGCGCCCGGGATTTGATCCATTCAGGCATTTATTTCCCTCATAAACTGCATGCCTTCAGTTTTAAAGGGATCATTCTCGTTATTGTTACTGGATCCGCTGCCATTCCCCCGGCCCTATTGAAGTCTACTTCACCACTCGATGTGTTGTTATCAACCCTTTGTGTTGTTTGGTTTGCGGGAGCACCGAGAGGAACTGGACCTCTTCCATTCTCATTGCTGGAAGCACCCAACAATGCCTCCCTCAACTCCGTCATAACCTGATCCAGTCGCGAGAGATGACCTATAATAGCCTTTTGTTGTTCCCTCAGGATTCTCACTGTTTCCGCACCATGCTCGTCTTCATCATCATCAAGAGTTACCTCCCGAACGTGTCGTGAATATTGCCCACCATGGACTGGCATGGCCTCATCCATCTCATTGCGGGTATTGCTGATCGAATCTTCATGTTGAGACTGATTTCCTTGGGCCTTAATGTTGTGCATGATGTTGACATTATTATCTGCCATTTTATGATTTTTTGCTAAGAAACAATGAATTAAACAAGTTAGTAATAGATACAAGGATCAACCCAATTATGCAACTATCTAAGCCCCACAGTGGGTGCCAAACTGTTTACCCGTAAAACGATACTATTGAACTTGTAACGTGGTTTATAGACAAGTGAATTAATTTGATCCCAAAATAATAAATAAATTAAATAAAATGCAAGACTTAGCATTGAAATCGAGACAAGACATCAAATAGCCTGGTTCCGAGAGCACCTAGGGAACAAGGTCCTAGGATCAAGCCCCTCTTAAATGACAATTATGGGGACCATTGAAGAATGTGTAACGGCATGCCATAAATGCCATATTCTCTGTAATGGACTGTGTATTTAATACTGCAGAATATTCTTCATTGAATGCTATCGGTTGGTAGGAATTCATTTGTCTTCATTAGCAATATTCCCTTCGTGGGCTTTCCGATGCGAACCGAAACTGCTACCCCCGGTCTTGATTTTCACTTGTCTCCATCTATCTCCGGTTCCACGTGTCACTCTATTATACGAGTATTTAATATGAACTAATTTTACCCTATACAATAATTCTTATAGCCTCGAATGGTGCCTCATGTATACCTAAGTTTGACAAGATTTGTTCGTCTTGCTTCAATCAAAGGTTTTGAATTCTGCTTATCCTCATGTTTCGAGTGCCTCACTACAAAGAAAGTCCTAAGTTTCACACATATTTGAAGTATTCTTGTATTTTGGCTTTTGGACATTTTTGCAAAGCATACTGACACTCAGAAAGATGTTCAATGCATGCAATTGAGATACCATATGCTTGAACTTTATGCGAGTATCCACTAATGTGAGAACACTTGGAATAAGATCATGTAGGGCTTTACTTCAGCTTGTAATGTAGGCTTGGATTAAGGTAGGATGTTCATTTGGGATAAAGTGACTAATCCCTCCTTGAGCACTACACTGTGTCCGTGCCTTCGATGTTCAAACCATGCTTCGGCGCTCGATCTTGTTAGCTCGATGTCCCTTTCTTTGCTTTGATTTCTTTTGTACTTGTAGGAGATTCTTCTTCCTTTTTCAGAGGTTTTTTCTTTCTTTTTTTTTTCCTTTTATCCTTTTGAATTTTCTCCTACTTTGCAGAAGTTTTTCCTTCTTTTGTTGGAGTTCCTCCTCTTTAATTTGTGGAGTTTTCTCCTTTTCATTGGATTTTGTTTTTGAATTTGCGAAAGTTTTCTCCTCCCTGTTGAATCCTCCTTTTGAATTTGCGGAGTTTCTTCTTTCTTTTCCTGAAGTCATGTCTTTGATTTTCTTGGACATTGCATCTTTTGCCTTCTCATGCTTGTCGCCTTCACTTTAGTCTTAGTCCGAAGTTACACATTTCCAGTGCGCTCGAGGAGGTCGAACCAAGAGAGGGGTAGTGCATTTAGCACAAGAAAGGGTATAGGCTAAGACGTGGTTGTCCAAGAGAAGGCTTAAAGCTCAAAAGGGGTATGCTAGAGATTTATGTCATTTGGTGGGCTTGAAAGGCTCAAACGGGTCAAAGAACGCCTACGATCCTTTCCCAAATCAAGTGTTACTCAAGATTTTGCCTCAACAGACATTCAAGCCAAGTTCTAGATCTACAATGCAATGCAATGAATTTTAATCTAGGCTCACCTCACAATGCACATGAAACGATGAGGTCTGAGAGTTACCACAAGAGTCTATGGTTTACTTGAAGTTGTTCCTCACTATCATACTATTTAAACATTTGTTCTTTCCCATACGCACTCCTAACTATGCTAGTACCGACCAAGCCAATATTTGATAATTTTTGTTTGTTTCTTTTTTTTTTTTGACAGATTTATATATGTTTTGAATTTTTTGACTTAATCAGTATATATATTTTAATTTTGACAATATATATATATATATATATATATATTTTGAATTTTTGGACTTAATCATCATCTTTTGTTTTGGTTTTTGAAAAATGAGACCGAAGCCGAAGGTTGCCTACATATCTCATTGAAGTGATAAACAGGTCAAGCATAGTTCAAGAAGGGTGGAAAGAAAATATTTTTAGATTTTCATTTCATTTTAATTTTTTGAATTAATTAATTTTTGTGATTTTTGTTAGAGAGAACTGAATGTAAAACAGGCTTTGTAGTTACCGTTCCGATGCGGTATCGGAGCATTGAAAGTTAGACGGGCTTTGTAGTTACCGTTCTGAAGCGATATAGGAGCATTTAAGGTTAGACGAGCTTTGTAGTTACCGTTCCGAAGTGATATCGGACCATTGGCAGGAAAGTAAAGATTGATACAGTCTCCATGCGATGGGAGGATTCTGTCATGACCAAACCGAAAGGCCGTGACGGGCAGCGGGTGCCTAACTCAACCGATACCAACGTAACATATCCTTCTTATCATACTATCATGGTAAAATGAGCCGGAAAGGTCGTCATGAGATAACCAGAACTAAGCATAAGAGAATACTCGACATAGGACGACCCAAGATAGTATACAAACTTATACATTTGACATACATGCCTATAAGACCGAAATGATCATTTGTACACTCAAAACATAGGCCGATAAGGCCATACGATCATCCATATACATGACATACATCTACAAGCCTCTAAGAGTACATAAACATCATAAAGGCTAGGACAGGGCCCTGCCATACCAATCAATACTTGTCCAAAGCATACTGGCCAAATAAGCAACTCCGGAGCAAGTGGAGTGCACCAACACTTTCCGCTGAGCTGATAGCCTACTAGGAGGATAACCAACCTATCTACCGGGACCTGCAGGTATGAAACACAGTGTCCCCAAGCTAAAGGGATGTCAGTACGAATAAAGTACCTAGTATGTAAGGCAGGAAAGCATACATAAGAACAGTAATGTAAAGAGAGATAGAGAAGATACAACTTGTAACATCTGAATGCTTCTGGGGGCAACTGACATGAAAGGCATGATACATATACTTTTAAAAACATATATTTCTGTGGGTATCATCATCATCATATCATACCCAGCCTCGAAGAGGACTCGGTAAAAACGTACCCGACCATCATAAGGCTTGGTAGAATCGTACCCAGCCATGTAGAACTCGGTAAACCCAACTGATCAGTGGTTATACAATAGGTGCCGTACCCGGCCGACTATAGCGCGGCTTGGTAGAGTAAAGTAGATACATATATGTAATAGATGCTGGACTCATGAAATCACGGTCTAAACCTTTCGGAGTGACGTAAGGTCGTCACACATTCGATTAACATTATGGACATCGATACCATCAATATGAACCGCAATAGGATTCAAGGATCATACATACTTGCTTAGAATAACTTTATAAGGAAAGAACAACATGGATAACCTTAGTTGCTAGGAGTAGATCCATTATGAAATAGCATATTGTTTGCGTTCACTTCACTTAGATCAGGCCAAAAGAAAGAAGGAAGTGACTTAACATACCTTATCACAATCTGTCCTATAACCATGTTAAACTCCTCTCATCGCACTTCAATCCTGTTTTCCTTGATTTCCCAAGTCCATCAACCAACACGAACCCATACAACCTTCAGCTATATACTTTCAGCACCACAACACAAATCAAGCTACACAACAACAAGTGCATAAACATCACCAACGAAACTTCTATTTAGACCCACAAACGGCAAGCTCGGATTGAATCCCTTTTGTACCCTTTAGCCCCAAAGTAATTCATTCATTAACTTAACAACATAGCCAGCATGATATTAAGTACAATGGGATGACTTCTAACCTCCTATTCATCTCCTAATTCACCCTCAAACAACCCAACAATCTAACAACAACACCAAGTACAACTTTTGATTGTTATGTTGTCCTTTCCCTTCATATTCACAGTACCAACAACAAGTTCAACATGTAGACAATATTTTATAATAACATCATAAGAAAGTTATTTCAAAGGTTTCCAACCATTTAAAGTTCATGAAAACAACCTTTCCAAAACAATCCATTAAAAATAATAACATCTCGAACTATTTCAAGTCTCCTCTTGTAGTATTTTGCTCAAATAATGCAACCAATACACAAACAACTTCAAGCACATGTAGTAGGATGTTATACTCACCTTAACCAGTAGAAACAACATGAAATTTCAGCCAAGCATATCCCACAACTATTCCCAATGACATCACAACACTATAGGTGTTGTATTCTCTTCTTGAATCAACTTTTGGTGTTTAAGTTGGTGTGTAAACACTTGTAGTTCGCCTTGAAAATCTAATATATATGAAGGAGGGACTGATTATTACCTTAATCAACAAGAACAACATGAAACCTGAGGTTACTTCACTTTGAAGAACCCTCCAAAACAACCACAAGATGAAGAACTACGATCTAGCAAGCACCACAAGGTTTCTAGCGTTGGATTCATGTTTGTATCTTAGGTTTCCACCCTAGAATCATCGTGGAGAGAATTTAGGAGTGTTTAGGAACTGTTTTGGACGATAAAAATGAGTTAAAACTATTTAGAATTGACTTAAATACAAGCTGCTTGCACAGTCTCGCGAAAACGCATATATCTCTCTACTCCGATATCGTATCGACAGACGGTTAAATGCGTTAGAAACTAGTCTCGTAGATATTCAATTTTGTAGGTATATAACCCCGTAATTCCAAGTATATGTTTTATAAAATCTCACCGACGTTTGACCTAATTTTCAGCACATTTATGAATGTAACTTGGATGACCTTTGCCAACTTTTGTTCCACAACTCGCTTGACTTCAAAACATAACACACGACTATCATACGACTAAAATAACTCATAACATAACCTCATTATAATGTTAAGAACCCTAGTATCATCCCAAAGGTACATGTTATAACATTCCAACTGGTCGACTTTCAACCAAACTTATTTTCTTCAATTCGTTTAGCTTCTAAGCCTTCAAGCCCTCTTGATAATTGGTATTCATGATAATAAATATTGTAACCTCCACGGTAATATGATTAACTTACTTTGTAAAATTTTCAAAGATTATTTAATTTTTGAGCTTACATCAATTGACTTACGACATACTTTTACATACGAAAACATGGGGCATAACATCATTCCCCCCTTTGGAACATTGTCCTCGAATGTTGACTGATGCGCTTATCAGTCTCATAACCCATAGCTCTTACAAATATTTTAATATTGTCCTTGCCATCTAGGCAACTGTTTTGTGAATTAATCCAAAGTCCAGGGCATTCCACCCTTTAGGCCTCTTTCTCACACCATGACTTGGTGTCAGAATTCTTCCAATCTCGTAACTGTTGCTACCTTCTGTCATGCAGCATGTATGAATTTGTCCTTGTATGTGCACCTATGCGACTCTTCTCTCCTTTTTCCTCCATGTTTTAGCCAATCTCTAGTCCCTACTTTGGGAACATATACAAAACGTTGACAAGCTGTCCCTCTGGGCATCTATAGGTGTACTGAAGTTCTTCGCTCGGTACATGTCGAACTTATGACTATTGCTATATCTTATTTCATAGCCTCGGTTATCTATGCTTATGGCTTTACTACATCTAGGCAGCTTATACTATGCCATAACACTTACTTCGATTTATTATTACCAAGGTATGCTACCCAACTCTAAGTTACTCTCTCGCTACTTATCCTATATGTATAAATCTAAGTCCCTTAATGCTTCCTCATTACTGTTCATCTTAAGAATGACAGCCTAATCTTATCTCATACTTTGAAACTTTCATCCATCTATTGTTGATTCACCTTAATGTTGATCTATAATCTACCACTGATAACTTGAAACCTCTTATGTAATATATTGTCACTAGGGCTCACGTCTCATCGGGGAACATCTGGAGTTATTTGCCTGATCCACTTAGAGTCAATACTATACATCAATAACCGTATTTCATAGCATCCCAACATGATTCACCTTATGGGGGTATTTTAATCCTGTATAATTCATGAATCCCTTTTCTTTGAATCAACCCAATCAAAAGCCTAAACGTCATCCTCTTATATATCGCAATTAGACCCTTATTCTACTACTAGGGCAACATTCAATCTCTTCTATATGCTCATAGTCTTAAACGCCTCTGAGTTCATTCAGGCTATACCGAGCTTTCTATAACTTAGGGCAACCATCAGCTCTCTTGTTTTGATGGGCTTAATTCTGAGGCCTTACCTATTCTTGTCACCTTGTCCCTCCCTTTTTCTTATCCTTACTCCTATCTACCTAAAACCTTGTCACTCTACCATAATTTAGCTTACGACCTACACATATCTATTTATACTAATCACAATCTTCCTTTAACTTGCTAGCACCATAGATTTCCTTTCGTGCCTTCTCAGTTGTTTTGAAATGTAAGCAATTACTCTTCCTGGTCGTTCTGCCACTTGTTGCATGAATACTTGGCTTATCTTAGTGCTGACACATATTAGAATTCCAAGCAACCCATATGATATCGAATATACATTTGATTTTTACTTCCCGTTCATTAGTCACGATAGGTGACACTTTCTAATGGAGTGCATACAATGTTGTAGTGAGACTGCTGTTACAAGACCATTTCTTCTTCAGGTCACTATACTTAGGTCGAAGCCTTCTTCTTTATTTCCCTAGCTAGTCTTTCGTTGTAGTACTTAGGGGAGACCCTCTGACTCCTGTAAAGCTGTGAGCTTATTACATCGTATTCCCGAAGGAATTTTTGATGTTCTTACTCGCCTATAATTATCCTTAGTTACTTACATCCGTGCCCTAGTGCTCGTAAGGTAGCTTCTGAACTGAAATTTTGACTATCTCCCCAATGTTTACTTTTTTTTCCGTAACACTTATACGGTACCTTTAACTACCCCAACTCCTATCTGAATATTTCTCAAGGATTACAATGTCATCATATCTGCGAGATTGAATTCCCTATGTCGGGTTTCACTATGTTTATCTTGCACGATCTGTTGATTTAACTGTATCTTCTTTTCTAGCCATAACTAGACTCTTCCTGAATCAACTACTAACTACTCGTTGGTCCATTCTCATATCTATATTTCGTGTAATCTCTTTTGGGTTATTTCCTTTGTCTTAACTTACCTCTCATACTGGCTCCTTACATATCAAATGTTCATTCATACTTATTTATCAATAACATCTGGT
The DNA here is from genome assembly GCA_000715115.1 of Nicotiana otophora. Lineage (NCBI taxonomy): Eukaryota > Viridiplantae > Streptophyta > Magnoliopsida > Solanales > Solanaceae > Nicotiana > Nicotiana otophora. The sequence continues at coordinate 138,588 of AWOL01S0026832.1, read as the reverse complement.
GCGGGAAATCTTACTGCCTCTCTCCCGCGTGCTTGCATAATGTTTTGGAGTCGTAACATATCTGTAGGGTTTGACTAAATGCAATCTCATTCCTTTATCCTTTTTACCGAATTCTTCCTTTTCTATTCCATAGTTACCTCATCATCTCTGGCGTCTTTTCACATCTTTACTGATATCTTACTCGCATTGCGGTAACCCTTATGTACCAAGGATAACTGAATATCTTATGCACGACAATGACGCCTAGTGTAACTAGCACACTTAGTCCCTTAAACTTAACTCTACTCACAGTGCTTGCTTTAGGGAAGCATTTTCCTAAATGACCTTTAAAGGTTATTCTTCTGTTGTCCATTCTATTATTGTCGGAACACGATCTCTAAAATTCTCACGATGTCGACTATTATCAAATACTCTGATCCTTAATTCATGTTGGGTTTTATCTTGTTTACTAGACCATACTAATTTCTATTACTACGGGGGGTCTAACTTAGCCTTCTGGTAATCACGTTGGAGTCACCAATTTATTTCTCGAAATGAGGATATGACCTTTGGACTATACTCTTTTATTGTCTCAAGGCCTATCACCTCTTAGCTTTTCCTTCACTTGACTATAGACTCTGGCATCGTGTCATATTTTGATTATCACCCATTTATCACATCTCACTCATAATACTTCATTTACTCTCTTTGTATTCTCCTGCTAATATTTTTATCTATCACCTTATTTTGAAAACTTCAACAAAACATTCTTTCGCTTTTAGCTCCCCTTGCTCCATCCACTGGCTCTTCGGGTCACCTAGCATTCTCTCTTTACTAAGGACGGGAGCCATAAAAAGGTAAATATTTATCCCTTCTAGGATTCTAGTGCCAGTCTTCTAAATTGTTTTGGACATTCTAGTATTCATATCTAAATGTACTATTCTAGAGTGCACCATCGGGGTGTCTCACAAGGAGAACTATTACCACATTTGCAATATTCTTCGGAAATGTTAGCTAATGCTAACAATCCATCCATAATTTTGGGTTACTCTAACCCCAGTTGGATCCTGATATCCCATCCTTCTCTTAAACAATATCGGTTAGCTCCCATAGGGCATAACTAAGATGGGTGTGGCCAATTATACATACCTCTATTACTGTTGAAGGTAACTCAGAATGCTTATATTTCTCTGTCTGAATTGTAAATACTGATAATCTTCACTATCTGGGTACCTCATACCCTTCTCCACCTTGCTTATTTTACTTGTTGAAACTTGTATCTACCTTCTAATTCTCCCGTTTCTTTTTACCACATGGGTAGATAAATATTCATGCCTTAGGGCTCCTTATAAAGAAGCTTACACATCTTAGCACACACATGATCTGCTGAAGACCTCACATTTACTCATCATAAGAATGATGCAAAATCGAGTTCCTCTGACTAAACTCTTCCACAGCCACATTCAATCTCTTACCAACTTTCTTTTTGGATGTAGGTATCGTTGTATTATGAATAAAATATAATTTAGGATTTTGAATTCTTACAATTGAGCAGACCACACGATCTAGAGTAAGAAGAAAGAGTGACACTCTTAAATGCTCTGCAACCTCCTACCTATAAGTGTGGTACAGAACACACCCATAAGTAAGACTCTACTAGACACGACTTATAGACTTCCTAAGACAACACTACTTTGATACCACTTTTGTCACAACCAAAACCGAAGGGCCACGACGGGCACCCGGTGCCTAACTCAACCGAGTACCAACGTAACTTATCCTTCTTATCATACTATCATGGGTAAATGAGCCGAAAGGGCCGTCATGAGATAATCAGAACTAAACATAAGAGAATACTCGACATAGGATGACCCAACATGGTATATAAACTTATACATGTGACATACGGGCCTATAAGACCGAAATGATCATTTGTACACTCAAAACATAGGCCGACAAGGCCATACAATTATCTATATACATGACATAAGTCTAAAAGCCTCTAAGAGTACATAAACATCATAAAGGCCTGGACAGGGCCCCGCCATACCAATCAATACATGTCCAAAGCGTACTGACCAAATAGGCAACTTCGGAGCAAGTGGAGTGCACCAACACCTTCCGCTGAGCTAATAGCCTACTAGGAGGACTACTAATCTGTGTATCGGGACCTGCAGGCATGAAACACAGTGCCCCCAGGCAACAGGGATGTCAATACGAATAAAGTATCGAGAACGTAAGGCAGGAAAGCATATATAAGAATAGTAGTGTAAAGGGAGATAGAGAAGATACAACCTATAACATCCGAGTGCCTCTAACAGCAATTGACATGAAATGCATGATATATATATATATATATATATATACATATACTTTTAAAAATATACACCTCTGTGGGCATCATCATCATCATCATATCGTACCCGGCCTCGAAAAGGACTCGGGAAAAATGTACCCGGCCATCATAAGGCTCAGTAGAATCGTAACCGTTCACGTAGAGCTCGGTAAACCTAACTAATCAGTGGTTGCACAATAGGTGATATATATATATATATATATATATATATATATATATATATAATACATGATGGACTCATGAAATCACATTCTAAACCTTTCGGAGTGACGTAAGGTCATCGCACATTCGATTAACATTATGGACATCCATACTATCAATATGAACCGCAATAGGATTAAAGGATCATACATAGCTGCTTAGAATAACTTTATATGGAAAGAACAACATGGAAAGACTTAGTTGCTAGGAGTAGATCCGTTATGAAATAGCGTATCGTTTACGTTCATTTCATTTAGATCATGCCAAAAGAAAGAAGGAAGTGCTTTAACATACCTTATCACAATCTGTCCTATAACCACGTTGAACTTCTCTCGTCGCACTTCAATCCTGTATTCCTTGATTTCCCAAGTCCATCAACCAACACGAACCCATACAACCTTCACCTATATAATTTCATCACCACAACAAAAATCAAGCTACACAACAACAAATGCATAAACATCACCAACTAAACTACTGTTTTACACAACAAACAACAAGCTCAGATTGAATCCCTTTTGAACCCTTTAACCCCAAAGTCATTAATTCATTAACTTAACAACTTATCCAGAATGATATTAAGTACACTGGGACGACTTCTAACCTCCTATTCGTCTCCTAATTCACCCTCAAACAGCCCAACAATCTAACCACAACACCAAGTACAACTTTCCATTGTTATGTTGTCTTTTCCCTTCATATTCACAGTACCAACAACAAGTTCGACATGTAGACAATATTTTATAATAAGAAAATCATAAGAAAGTCATTTTCAAAGGTTTCCAACCATTTAAAGTTCACGGAAACAACCTTTCCAAAACAGTCCATTAAAAACAATAACATCTCAAACTATTTCAAGTCTCCTCTTGTAGTATTTTGCTCAAATAATGCAACCAACACACAAACAACTTCAAGAACATGTAGTAGGATGTTATACTCACATTAACCAGTAGAATAAACACGAAATTGCAGCCAATCACAGCCCACAACTATTCCCAATGACACCACAACACTATAGGTATTGTATTCTCTTCTTGAATCAACTTTTGGTGTTCAAGTTTGTGTGTAAACACTTGTAGTTCGCCTTGAAAATCTAATATATATGAAGGAGGGACTGATTACTACCTTAATCAACAAGAAAAATATGAAACCCGAGGTTACTTCACTTTGATGAACCTCCTAAATAGCCACAAGATGAAGTACTATGATCTAGCAAGTACCACAGGGTTTCTAGCATTGGATTCATGTTTGTATCTTAGGTTTTCACCCTAGAATCATGGAGGAACCCTTGGAGAGAATTTAGAAGGTTTAGGAACTGTTTTGGATGAGAAAAATGAGTTAAAATGATTTAGAATTGACATAAATACAACCTGGAGTTTTACACCGACTTTGTGGGTCCCATAGAAGCTGCTTGTGCAGTATCGCAAAAACACATATATCTCTCTACTTCAATATCGTATCGACGAACGGTTAAATGATTTATAAACTAGACTCGTAGATATTCAATTTGGTAGGTAGATAACCCCGTAATTCCAAGTATATTTGTAGAAAAGCTTAGTGACATTTGACCTAATGTTCAGCACATTTATGAATGTAACTTGTGATGACCTTTGCCAACCTTTTTTTTCACAACTCGCTTGACTTCAAAACATAATACAAGACAATCATACGACTAAAATAACTCAAAAAATAACCTCCTTAAAATAACACATGTTTTGAAGTACATGTAACATTCCAACTTGTCGACTTTCGACGAAACTGATTTTCTTCAATTCGCTTAGCTTCTAAGCCTTCCAATCCTATTGGAAATTGGTATTCATGATCTTAAATATTTGTAACCTCCATGATAACAGGATTAACTTACTTTGAAAACTTTTCAAAGATTATTTCATTTCTGAGCTTACATCAATTGACATACGACGTACTCTTACGTACGAAAACATAGGGTGTAACATATTCGACGAGTTGTAGTACCATTCTGATTTGGGAGATTCTTGAAGGGATTTTCAAGGAGTTGGTTGGGGTAAGTGATTCTAACTTAGATTTGGTTAATATACATGAATCTATCATTATGTTTACCATTTAATTAGTGTTTTAGGTTGAAATAATTGGGGAACATTGTAGAAACTTCATAAACTATATTTTGAGGATTTTAAAGGAGATTTGAGGTTGGAATCAGATGATTTTGGTATGGTTGGAATCGTTATTTAATGGGTGTTCGGATTTAATAAATTTTGTCGAATTCCGAAACGTGGGCCTTGGGTTGACTTTTTGGGTTGACTTTTTGACTTTGGTTAAAGAACTTAGCTTTATCATATGGAATCAATTTCTATAGCTTGTATTGATTGTATTAAGTTGTTTGTGGCTAGATTTGAATCGTTCAGAGGCCGATTCGCGAGGCAAGGGCTTGGTGGTGTAGGGATTTACGCAGTTTGAGGTAAGTAACACTTCTAAAGTTGGTTCTGAGTGTATGAATCCCTAAAATACGTGTTATATGGTTGGTATTGAGGTAACGCACATGCTAGGTGACAGGCGTGTGGGCGTGCACCGTGGTCACTGCGACTCGGTTGTTTCTGTGGTACCGTGTAGTTATCAAACCTTGTTGCTATTCATGTAATTCCTATGTGTTAGAGTAATTGATCTGCAATCCATGTTAGAAATCATGTTTAGGTTATATGCTTATTCAGTTGGGACCCATTGAGGCCATTTCTGCTGTTGAATTATTTGCTTAAATTGCAATTATGTACTCAGTCATATCCATTAGTTGCATATCATATCTCGGTCTCTGTTGTCATTTATTGTACATCATGTATCATTGTTTGGGCTGATTGGCATGAGATTTGTGTGCCCGAGAGACTGGAGAGATTGATAACTGAGTTGGGGCCTGAGAGCCATGTTGTGAGTGAGGTTGTGGATTGGACTGCACGCCGCAACATGCCTTCTTGGCTTTATATATATTATTATTATTATGGATTGGGCTGCACGCCGCAACATGCCTTACATATCTATTATTATGGGATCGGGCTGCACGCCGCAGTAGGCCATATTGGCTTTATATTAGTGCTTGGGAAGGATCCCCCCCTCCGGAGTATGACATACCAGCAGTGAGCACATGTATTGTACAGTGCTGAGTGATTGAGTGAGAGTTGTGACGGTCAAATTGAGTACTCTGAGTGTGTGAGTACATGAGTTTATCACTGTGATGCATTACATGTGACATGCACATTCGACATATAGATATAGAGATGTAACATTCCTCATATCAGTCATACTTGAGATATTTTATCAGTGTTGAGCTTAAACTATTAAACTTGAAAGTATGTCTATATTTCTATACTGTGTACAAACTGATTATGAGATTTCTATGGGTTATTATTGTCATTTTCCTGTCATACTTGTACTGTTATTATCTGAATTTGGACTGTACCTTTCTGAGCTCGTCACCACTTTCAGCCCAAGGTTAGTTCTATTACTTATTGAGTACATTGAGCCGGTTGTACTCATACTACACTCTGCACTTCGTGTGCAGATCTAGGTACATCCACACTCGGTGATTGCTAGACTTGGAGCATTACCTGCTTGGAGACTTTTGAGGTAGCTGCTATGGCGTCCACAGACCTTGACTCTCCTCCTTTTCAGTTTATTTAGCATTGTTCTATCTTTCCAGACAATTGAATTAGAAGTTTTGACTGTGTTCACATTTAGTACCTTATGTACTCACTCGGTAACACCCGGATTTTGGGGATTTTATATTTGAGTCGCAATTATTCTTATCGGTTATTATGAGATTTTTCACTGTTAAACTTATTACATCATGTTTTCAATTAAAAATGCGTAGTTATTTATGGTTGTTGGCTTGCCTAGTACTGTGATAGGTACCAACATGTTGAGATTTGGGTCATGACACCTCGTTATTATAGGGCCCAGCCCGGAGGGTCATTCGGAGAGTCATGGCCTCAAAACATTATTCTCATCGGCCGTAGCGCAACATTACAAAAATCGACAACAACCAAGTGTAATATTTGTTCAAAATTATTTCAGATAGCAGAGGCAACCAGCTATGCAATGTCGAAATCCAGCCCTACACTCAAAGTAGGCAACCAGTTATTGAGCAGACTTGCCATTAACTAAGGAAACAACAACGACAAACAAAGCACAACAGTCAAACAACCATAGCAAAATATCACGACCATAGAATAGTACGACCAAGAAAGCTATGGTCACATTCATATATTTTCCAACCAATTTTGAAGTAACAGAGCATGTGAGAGGCGAAGAGGACAGTGAAAAACATAACAAAATAAGAACAGAGGTTGCCGGAATGGTAAAAACAGTGGAGAAGCGAGGAGTCGCCGGAACTCAACTTTTTCGGCCCAAAACTTTCCAGATCGACGCTTGTCATAGCATCAGCAGTCAATGGACCAAAGATGCTACTATGATGGCAAGGGTCACCAGAGAAACATCAAAATAACGCACGAGGGGTTGCTGGAAAATTAGTAATCCGACCAAAGTTAGCAGCACCCAAAACCGGCCAGATTGGGCCGCATCTGTGAGCAAAAATGCGCAACAGAAATAAAACAAAAGAGGACAGAAAACTGTAGTAACAGAACATTAAAGGATTAGGTCGCCAGAAAAGATCTTTCCGGCCAAAACCAAATCGGTAACTACACCATTGAAGCCGGTGACTCTAATACCATGACGAACACCGGAGCAAGTGTCTCCATAGGAACAAAGTGAAGAAGGTCGTCGTCAAAGTTAGATATTCCGGCAGATCTGATAGCAGCAGTGAGAAAAAGGGAGAGAGAAGAGAGGGAGAGATAGAGGATTTCCTAGCCGGTGATCAATTCCGGTCGGCGGGCTGGCAGCAGTGGTGGGGAAGAAGGTGATGGACGGCTGGTGCTCTCAAGATTGAGAGAGCCCTTAGGGTCTGATGACAGATTTTGTGTAAACAATTAGAGACAGCCAAAAATGTATTAGGGTTGGCCTTATTAAAAAATCTGATGTCTCTTTCTTTTTGTAGTGTAAAAATATATGTGGGATGTGTGTAGAGTGTATGGGGTAGAAACTTAGGGGTTAAGGTTTGAGAGTAGAACAAAATAAGTGGGTCTTTACCCATTGTATAAAAATCATGTTGGGTCAAATCAAGGGTCACGTCTCATCAAATGTCTTGTCATGTCAATGTCATGTCGCGTCAATATCATGCCACATCAAATTTTGACAGGACATTTAAATTTGACTGGACTTGATCCCTATTTTTTAAAGTAATTTTTACTGGCTTCTATGTAATTAAATAAGCTACGCTATAAATTAAAAAAATAAGTATTCAATTGAAAAATCTTGTACTATGTATTTAAAATGCCAATAACTACAACAACGATGTAGTGATTATTATTTTATTTTTGAAAAGATAATAAATTGATAAAAATCCTAATATTTGAAAATATGACAGTCACCAATAAATTTGGACAAATGTGAAAAAACGGAGGTATTTAACTAATTGTAATAAAATGATAAAACTCCTGTATTTTGTAAAAATATAAATAATTATCAATAAATTGCATTAATGCAAAATAATGTGCAAAAAGTCATATTTTATCATTTATTTTTAATTAGGAAGCCTGCAAAAGTTAATTTTAAAATACGGAGGGCCAAAATTGAGTGTCAACACAAGCGGAGGTATAAGGTAGGACTTATGTGCGTGTTGCTTGTAAGGGAATTACATGAAGCCATGCGACGTCATAAGGCAGGCTAAAGTGCGTGTAGCTATTTTGGGAAAATTATTTTTAAAACCTATTTAAATATAAGGCTCACACGGTGGTAAAAAGAAAGATTGTTATTGAAATTGAGAAATGTGGTTATGAGGCGGTACCTCGGTTTTGATTCTTATTGTACACGAGGCGGTACCTCGTTGTGATTCTTGTTGTTTATCTCATGTTGCAAAGAGTTTGGTGGGAACATTCCTTGTTGCTTTGTTCTTCCTTATTCTGTCAGTTGTTGTCCGTATATGATCATTTCTGGTTATCTTTAATTGCTTTCTTTATGTTATTTCCATGCTTAAAATTCCGATATTAGTTCATGCTATTAACTTGTTTCGTATCAGCTATTTCTCCGCCTTTCATTATTATTCGTTCTTATGTTTTCATTCTGTTTATTTATATCCTAGTAGGTGTCTTGACCTGGCCTTGTCACTACTCTACCGAGGTTAGGCTTGATACTTACTGGGTACCATTGTGGTGTACTCATACTACGCTTTTGCACATGTTTTGTGCAGATCCAGGTACGTCTGCCCGTGCCGGACGCTAGAGTTGATTTGAGTTTCTATTCTTGGAGACTTCAAGGTATACCTGCTCCATGTCTGCAGGCCTCTGAGTCACCTTCCTTTATCTTTACTTCCTGTTGTATTTTCATTCAGACAGCGATGTAGTAGACATTTTAGCTTACTCTGTAGAGCTTATGACTCAGTTCCACCGATTTTGGGGAGTGTACTGTTGAGATTCCATTTCTGGAGATTATATCAGTTTATCAAACTTGTTTTTAGTACTTTATTAATTATTTCTGTCAAATTATTATTAAATGTTAGGCTTACCTAGTCGTAGAGACTAGGTGCCATCGCGACATCATAGAGAGAAAAATTGGGGTCGTGACATCACTAGACATATACCCTGTGCAGAATATCAATATAGAGCTAACAACGGAAAGCATAATCAATAAATGACAATAAAGAGTAAGCAAGTGATAACACGGCAAATTAATTAAAACAAGTAATACACAAAGTGTAATCAGTTAAGGAAATAATGAAAAGTTCAAATCATCAAACCGTTCCAACACAAGAATAACAACAAGAATCACCCCAAGGTACCACACCTCATAATCACAAATCACAAGTCACCCTTATGACGCCACGTGAGCTTCACATTTTAAAATAATTTTTTCGAAATAGCTTCACGCGCATAAGCATCATTATCTCGCTGCGTGTGCATAAATATGATGTATTTACCCTTACTTGCACCATGCATATAAGTCTCCTTATCTCGCCGCATACATATCAATATGCGCACCACCCTTATGTCGCCACATGCACATCTCAATCACAATACAACTATCAACCGCACACCACGTGCCCATTTACCATAATGTTACCCAATCAACAATACCAATGCCACGACAATACATAGCCCATGGCTCAATAACAATGTATACGAGAATTACGACAACAACACGAGAGTACGGTAAGTAAGTCAACCGTGAAATGTACTTCATATAACAACAACTTCAATTAAGGCATATTAATAGCCTGAGAGTCTAATCTGGTCAATTACTACACATAAGGCTGCGTACACACTCATCACCTCGTGTACACGTCTTTTCACATAATACAAGTAGTCAAATAGACCAAATCCTGAGGGAAAATTCTCCAACACAAAGTTAGGTAAGATACTTACCTCAATTAGGCCAGTTCAACAATCAAAAATGGCCTTTTCCTTAAAATTCACCTCCGCTCGGCTCAAAACTAGCCAAAAATGACTTAATAATGTCAAACAATGCACGAGAAACCAATTTCAATTAATAAAGTTGAGATCTTTATACAGTTTTTCAAAAGACAACAAAAGTCAACCCTAGGCTTCTCGATCACAATCCGAGTCCAAGGGTAGATCTCGACTAACCATAACCCCGTGAGTTCGTATATGTGTTTGATTTTCAAATTCGAGTCCAATTCGACTTGCAAATTTCAATTTTTCATTTTTTCCAAAATATAGTAAAAAAAGCTTTAAAAATTCTCTTCAAATCTCATAATTTAGATGTTAAATCTCATAAGTAATTATTTTATAATCAAAAGTGGATCAAAATCACTTACCCAATAGCTTTGTATGAATTGTTTTTCCTAAAATTGCCTCTCACCGAGTCTAGCTCAAATATATGATAAAATGAGACTAAGTTCCAAAATCTCAACCTTTTGTTCAGCTGTTGTTGTACCCTATTTTGCACGAGTCAAAACAAGATTCAACTTGGGTTTCTCTGTTGTTGATAAAAGAGAGTCACCATGTAATATTTAAAGGTATACTAGGTTACCTATTTAATTACTAAAGTCATGTTCTTTATTAGTCTACTAACCGATGAGATTTTGGGTAAGGGTTCTTGTCATTCTAAGGGGAAGGTGTTAGGCACCCCTTAAAATCTACCCGAGGTAGATCTATAGGACTTAGACTAGGTTTAAAGAGTTAGTTGTTTGCATTCTTCTTTATTAGTGTTAAAGGGTACAACTTACTGTATATCTAAGTGAGAATGTAATATTAATAAACGGGAGGTGCGACTTTAAAAGGGTATGAATTTATAAGGAGACTTGACAAATAATGTTGGTGTGTATAATTGAAAGAGTTTTTATGTACATGAGTGGTTTATAAAATATATAGCAAGGGGGCTAAGTTATAAAACACTTGTTTTTAAAGAATAGATGTTCATGTAACTCTAAAAGATGTTGTAAGAAAGTGAGCCTAAGATATACCTTTGTCACGACCCGAAATTTCCACCTTCGGGACCGTGATAGCGCCTAACATTTTACTTGCTAGGCAAGCCAACGTTAGAATAATATAAGCCATTTTAAACAATTTTGAATTAATTAATAACAAAGGGACAAATGCGGAAAACAAAGTCTGAAATAAAGTGAATAATCCATAATAATAGCGATGTCTAAATACCATTCCAGAACTGGAGTCACAAGTGCATGAGCTTCTAGAATAATACAAACAAGGGTCTGAATAAAAATAAAGTTGTCTGAAAGAAAGCACACAACTAAAAATGAAGTAGAAGGGGACTCCAAAGCTGCGAACGCCATGCAGTTATACCTCAAGTCTCCTGCGAATAGCTGAGTCCGAGCAAATCTACTATACGCCTCTGGGACCAACTCCAGTATATGCACAAGAAGTGCAGAGCGTAGTATGAGTACAATTGACCCCATGTACCCAGTAAGTGCCGAGCCTAACCTCGACGAAGTAGTGACGAGGCTAAGGCAGATCACTTACATTAACCTGTACGCAATAATAATAATAATAACAACAATAATAGAAATAAAACAGGCATCTCATTTCAACAGTTGAAGCCAACTCGGCAGTCATAACCAATTATTATTTCAATCAGTTTCCGTTGCGGTGTGCAACCCGATCCAACAATATTTTCACATTCAATTCCATTGCGGCGTGCAACCTGATCCCACAATATATTCATTTTCATTTAATCCCGTTGCGGCGTGCAACCCGATCCTCAATATATCTTTCAATCAATTCTGTTGTGGCGTGCAACCCGCTCCTCCAATATATTCATTTCAATAATTCTGTTGCGGCGTGTAACTCGCTCCTCCTACATATTCATTTCAATCAATTCTGTTGCGGCGTGCAACCCGCTCCTCCAATATATTCATTTCAATATATTCTGTTGCGGTCTTGAGCTTCTAAAAGCTCAACTCACACTCATCTGACCATCTGAATGGGGCACCCTTCTGGGTCAATTTGGTCATTGGGGATGCTATGGATGAGAACCCCTCTATGAACCGGCGGTAGTAACCTGTTAGCCCCAGGAAACTCCGGATCTCTATAGCTGAAGTAGGTCTAGGCTAATTCTAAACTTCCTCAATCTTCATAGGATCCACGTTTATGCCTTTTGCCGATACAACATGCCCCAAAAAGGCAACTGAGTCTAACCAAATTCGCATTTTGAAAATTTGGCATATAACTGATTATTCTTCAAAGTCTGAAGCACAATCCGAAGATGCTGCTCATGCTCCTCTTGATTGCCGGAGTAAATCAAGATATCATCAATGAATACCACCACAAACGAATCCAAATAGGGCTTGAATACCCGGTTCATCAAATCCATAAATGCTCCTGGGGAATTTGTCAGCCCAAATGCCATCACTAGGAATTCGTAATACCCATACCTAGTCCGAAAAGCTGTCTTAGGAACATCGAAAGCCCTAATCTTCAACTGATGGTAACCAGACCTCAAATAGATCTTTGAAAACACCTTGGCACCCTGAAGCTGATCGAATAAGTCATCAATTCTTGGCAATGGATACTTGTTCTTGATAATAGCCTTGTTCAACTTCCGATAATCTATACACATCCGCATTGAACCATCTTTCTTCTTTACAAATAACACTGGTGCATCCCAGGGCGAGACACTAGGTCTAATGAATCCCTAATCAAGCAAGTCTTGTAATTGCTCCTTCAATTCTTTCAGCTCCGACGGGGCCATACTGTATGGTAGAATAGAAATGGGCTGAGTGTCAGAAGCCAAATCAATATAGAAGTCAATATCTCTGTCGGGTGGCATCCCCGGTAAATCTGCAGGAAATACTTCTGGAAATTCATGAACAACTGTTACTGAGTCCATAGAAGTAATATCCGCACTGGGATCACGAATATAAGCCAAATAATCTAGACACCCCTTCTCGACCATACGCCGAGCTTTCACGTAAGAGATAACCTTGCTGGCGGAATGGCGAAGAGTCCCTTTCCACTCTATTCGAGGTAACCCTGGCATGGCTAAGGTCACCGTTTTGGCGTGACAATCAAATATAGCATGATAAGGTGACAACCAATCCATACCCAAGATGAAATTAAAATCTACCATATCAAGAAGTAGAAGATCCACGCTAGTCTCAAGACTCCCAATAGTAACCACACACGAATGATATACATGATCTACAATAATAGAATCTCCTACCGGTGTGGACACACACACAGAAACACTTAGAGAATCACGAGGCACAACCAAATATGAAGCAAAGTAGGAGGACACATAGGAATAAGTAGATCCTGGATCAAATAGAACTGAGGCATCTCTATTGCAAATCGAAACAATACCTGTGATCACGACATGTGTTGACTCGGCCTCACGCCTAGCTGGAAAAGCATAAAATCGGGGCTGGGCCCTACCACTTAGAGTTGTATCTCTGGGACAGCCCCTACATGGCTGGCCTCCACCATTAACAATCTGACCTCCACCTCTAGTTGTCTTACCTCTGCTCCTAGCTGGCCGGGCGGGCAGTGGAGCAACCAGTGCTGGTATGATGGCACGAGAATTCTGCTAAGATCTGTTGCTCAACAACCTAGGGCAATGCCTTCTGATGTGACCAATGTTCCCACATTCATAACACCCATCCTTCTGTCGTGGCTGCTGAAGCTGAATCTAACCCGAACGGGTCGGATCGCGCCATAGTGACTCTGGAGTGGTGGTGCACTAATATTAGTTGAATGTGCACCGAATGCTGGCTGTCCATGGAAGGAACATAAGGACCTTCACTCCCTGAAGCACCGTGAGATGCCTGAAGTGCTGAATAAAATGGCCTGGGATGATTACCCCTACCATAAGTACCCCCCCTGCCTCCAGATGAGGAGCCTATGAAATTACCGGAATAACAGGGCCTTTTATCTGACACTGGCCCTCTCTTCTGTGAAAGAACCATCTTGATCTGCCTAACGACATTAGCAGCCGTCTGAAAAGAAATCTCACTCCCGGTCTCCTTGGCCATCTGTAGCTTGATATGTTGAACGAGTCCATCAATGAACCTCCTTACCCTTTCTCTCTCTCTCTCTCGGTAGGAAGCAGAAGAGGAGAATGATGGGCTATATCCACCAAACGGGTCTCATACTGAGTGACTGACATACTGCCCTGCTGGAGACGCTCAAACTGCTTGCGGTAATCGTCTCTCAATATGATAGGGAGGAACTTCTCTAGAAATAGCCGTGAGAACTGCTCCCAAGTAAGTGCAGGCGAACCAAATGGTCTAGTAAATACATAATCATTCCACCACCTCTTGGCGGAACCGGTCATCTTAAACACATCAAAATCAACCCCATTGCTTTCAACTATCCCCATGTTCTGCAATACTTCATAGCAGCGGTCAAGAAAATCATGTGGGTCCTCAGAGGGTGTACCATTCAAATGGATTGGAAATAGCTTGGTAAACTTGTCCAACCTCAACAAAGCCTCAGAAGACAAAGAAGGCCTATCACCGGCCTGTACTACAACAACTGGTTGAACTACCCCAACTGGATGGGCTACTAGAGTAGCTATAAATTCTTCTGGGACCTGAACTGGTCCAACAGGTACAGTTTGAGCTGGAACCTCCGCTCCCAAATCCACCTGAGGTTCTACAACAGGTGCTGTCGCTCGAGCTCTAGACTGAGCTTTGCCTCTGCCTCTGGCACGATCTCGGCCTCGGCCTCTGCACTTGGTCATAGTTGGTACCGGGGGCTCTGGCTCCTGTTTGGCAGTAGATGTAGTGCGTGTTCTCGCCATCCGTGAGAGAACAAGAATAGAATGGTTCAATCTTCAACGATAGAATAAAATCGCATGATGGAATAAGAAAGAAGTGATATTGTTCCTAAACTTCATAGCCTCTGGAAGATAAGTACAGACGTTTCCGTACCGATCCTTCAGACTCTACTAAGCTTTCTCGTGACTCATAAGACCTATGTAACTCAATTCTCTGATACCAACTTGTCACGACCCGAAATTCTCACCCTCGGGACCGTGATAGCGCCTAACATTTCACTTGTTAGGCAACCCAACATTAGAATAATATTAGCCATTTTAAAATAATTTTAAATTAATTAATAACAAAGGGGCAAATGCGGAAAATAAAGTCTGAAATAAAGTGAATAATCCATAATAATAGCGATGTCTAAATACCATCCCAGAACTGGAGTCACAAGTGCAAGAGCTTCTAGAATAATACAAACAAGGGTCTGAATAAAAATAAAGTTGTCTGAAAGAAAGCACACAACAAAAAATAAAGTAGAATGGGACTTCAGAAATGCGAACGCCATGTAGTTATACCTCAAGTCTCCTGCGAATAGCTGAATCCGAGCAAATCTACTATATGCCGCTGGGACCAACTCCAGTATCTGCACAAGAAGTGCAGAGTATAGTATGAGTACAACCGACCCCAAGTACCCAGTAAGTGCCGAGCCTAACCTCGACGAAGTAGTGACGAGACTAAGGCAGATCACTTACATTAATCTGTACGCAATAATAATAATAATTACAATAATAATAGAAATAAAACATGTATCTCATTTCAACAGTTGAAGCCAATTCGGCAGTCATAACCAATTATTATTTTAATCAGTTTCCGTTGCGGCGTGCAACCCGATCCTACAATATATTCACATTCAGTTCCATTGCGGCATGCAACCTGATCCCACAATATATTTATTTTCATTTAATCCCGTTGTGGCGTGCAACCCGATCCTCAATATATCTTTCAATCAATTCTGTTGCGGCGTGCAACCCGCTCCTCCAATATATTCATTTCAATAATTCTGTTGCGGCGTGCAACTCGCTCCTCCAATATATTGATTTCAATCAATTCTGTTGCGGCGTGCAACCCGCTCATCCAATATATTCATTTCAATAAATTCTGTTGCGGTGTGCAACCCGCTCCTCTAATAATATAATTACCAATTCTTATAAAAGAAATTACTCCAATAAATGTAACAATTAATATGAAATTATAAGACAACAAGCATACAATAATTATAATTTAGTTAGAAATAAGTGATGACAAGTAGCAAATAATTGTGGATATTAAGGAGGAAATATGCAATTTAATAATTAGTATGCTAAATGTCAATTAGCAATTAAGTCACATAAATCAAATAAGCATGTAACAATTATAGTTTGGATTCAAGTCATAATATTGAGTAAGGAATATGAGAGAAACAATTAATATAATAATTAATTCATGATTTAAAATAATTTATGATTTTTAAATAATTATGCAAACAATTAATTTGACGACGTATAGACACTCGTCACCTTGCCTATACGTCGTTCACTTGAATTTCACATAACAAATAATTCGAGGGTTCTATTTCCTCAAGTCAAGGTTAACCACGACACTTACCTCGTTTCACAACCAATTTTAAGATTCCAATGAACCATTGCCTCGTGAATTCGTGTCCAACAGCTTCAAATCAAGTCAGAAACAATTCAATATACTCAACACGAATCGTATGAATTAATTCCATATGAATTTACTAATTTTTCGGATTAAAAACCCAAAATTAATTTTAAAAATTGACAGTGGGACCCATATCTCGAATCCCAGAAAAACTTACGAAATCCGAACACCCGTTCTGGTACAAGTTCAACCATACAAACATTATCGAATTCCGACATCGGATTGACCTTCAAATCTTCATTTTATATTTTTGGAAGATTTTATAAATATTTGATTTTCTTCCATAAATTCACGGATTCATGATGTAAATGAGTATGGAATTATGAAATATAATCAATATAGGATAAGGAACACTTACCCCAATGTTTTCCCATGAAAATCGCCCAAACATCGCCTAAATCCGAGACTTAAAACTCAAAAATGAGTAAAAATGGCAAAACTCCCCGTTTTATGGGGTTTTTATGTCTGTGGCACCACAGGTGGCTTGGGGTACTGCCTGTGGCACCGTTTCTAGAACTTCATAAGTCTCAGCGCCAGGGATAGCGCCCCATGCTACCCTAGACTCTGACGACGACGGGAAATATTTCCCGACACGAAAATGGACATAACTCTCTCATACGATGTCCCAATTCGACGATTCTTTTTGCTATGGCTCCGAAATTTCAATACGGATCTAATGCTTCAATAAAAACTTAATTTTGAGCTCATTTGATTAATGTGATATCACTTATTCTTGAAGAAACGACGTCAAAATTATAATTCACTCCTCGATTCGGACTTATGAGTTTCAAACTTTTCACATTACAAAACCCATGCCAAAACGTATTAAATGAATCCGGAATGATTTCAGATTTGGAACACAAGTCATAAATAACATAACAAAGCTATTCTAACTCTCGAATCTCAATCCAAGTCCGATATCGATAAAGTCAAATTTACTGTCAAACTTTGGAAATTGTTAGCCTTTAGATTTCTAGTTTTCGTTAAATGGTAATAATTTGAGTTAGGGACCTCTGAATTGAATTTCGGGTATACTCCCAAGTCCCAAATCGCGATACGGATCTACCGAAACTGTCAAAATATTGATCCGAGTCCGTTTGCTCAAAATGATGACCAAAGTCAATTCAATTGAGTTTTAAAGCTCTATTTCACGTTTTAATTTATTTTTCACACAAAAACTTTCCAAAAAATTATACGGACTGCGCACGCAAGTCGAGTAATGATAAATAATGCTTTTCGAGGTCTTAGAATACAGAAATGAATGTTTAAATTTAAGATAATATTTTGGGTCATCACAACCTTGGCATTTGAAATATTAGACTATAGGAATCGTTTTGAAACTCTTTGTTGGGCGGCAACACTTAGGTTTTAAAAGAGTCAATTTTCTTTTAGAAGGCTAGTCTTGCGATTCAATTCTAGTTTTGAAAAAGGAGTTGACGTCTTTTTCTACTATTTCGGCTTCAAAAATCTTCATAAAAGGTTAGTAAAACATGAAAGATTAATAACGTGAGCAGTACATGATTATTGAATTGAAAACAGGTTGCTATCTAGTTTTTTTTTTGTCCTATATTCTTTAAGGCTTGCCTAAATTATTTATGTAATTCAAAAGGTAGAGCAAAACATTAAATCAAATATGACGAGAGTAGTGTCATATACATTTAGAAGAATATACAGAAAAACAGGATATAATAAAGCAGTAAGGGTTGAGGAGTGACTCTGGTTTGGGCCTGAAAGAGGTAGGCCCAACAACCAATAGGAACTGTCAGCAGCGGACTCCAGCTTTTCAGATGCATTGGTACGATGTTTGGATCTGAGTCCTTTGAGAACTCAGCGGGCCAATGGTTGCACATGTTCAAAAACGAAAGAGAGAAAGTCATTAGAAATAATATTCTATACATACAACCATACATGAAATATGCAAGTGAATGACTTGAATAAATAACAACTAATAATAATTAAAAATCATGAAAGGTTATACTAATATGGGGTCACATATGGTAAAGTGATTCATATTGAAAACCTTTCGTTGTCATTAAACATTAAACCTAAAAGGAGTAATGGATGTCAATAGATTAGAGGCTAAGGGTAGAGTTCCACTTAAGGTCAAGGCCACCTTTAGATCCCTTGACACTTCAAAGTTCCCAAGGGTCTCAAGGCCCATGGCAATGCTTGTGTCAGGGAGAGTAACCCAACTAAAAGCTAAACTCTACTCCCAAATACCCCTAATCACTAACACTCACTCTTCCCCACAGGTTTAACTGCCAATGAGGCACTTTCAATGTAAACCAATCACCACAGTAATATACCACAAAAGTATATGCCTTTCCCATGAGGACCAAAGCAGAATACCATAAGACTGCAAGATAGTTTATCTACATTATCATAACCACATTTCCAAACTAAATGGATGATGAGCATGTTAAGCAGGTTCAGAAGGAATATGCTTCAAACAAACATAGAGCCGGAGATATTATCAAACTACTGTTAAGAACCAAACACCTGAGGCGCTTACAAGTAATACCAGGGATGTCAGATTACAAATTAGAGTTTCTAAAGCATTGACAGGGTTACAAATTCTCAACCTATAATAGAACTTCTAAGAACATCAACAAGATCACAAATTAGCAAACTGTAATTAGAACTTCTAAGGATATTAACAAGGTCACAGGTTCACAAATCTAATTAGAGCTCCTAAGAGTGCTTAACAGGGTCTCAAATCATCAATCCTACTTAACTTTAAGAATTAATGACATATTCACTTCTTTTAAGAGTTTTTAACTTCAAACTAATCCCATTAAAATAAAACAGGCTGTTATATCCAAGCAGTAGTAACAAAAGGGTTTCTCTAAAGTTCACAAGTTAAGTCTAGTATACGTAAGAGAACTTGGTGAGATTTCAAATCAGTGTGGGCATGTATATAGTCATGAAGGACAAACAGAGACTCAACTGAACACAGGATTATAAACACATACAAAGGACACTTAGCAGAGATCACATCATGGAAGTGTTACCAACTATGCCATCATGCGAGGTCCAAGAAAGGATAAATATATCATCACATTAAGGGAAACATGCTAAGCATGTCTGGGATTAGGCTTTAGGTACAAAGAAAACTTAGCAGCAGTGTTCTAAGTGAACAAATCTGTTACCATAACTTATGTATATTTGAACAGTTCTTCATAACTTAGGTTCAATATAAAGCAATCTCAGAATCATACACAATGTAGCATGAAGATCCAACTAACTCAAGATATGCCTATATAAATATTCATGAATTCAATCAAGCAATTGACAGAATCACAAAGATATATTAATGAGGTAAGAATAGATTCAAAGGTCATAAGATAATGCATCACTACCATAACAACAATCTATTTCTGAACACTTAATAGGATCATGCTCTATTAGATTCTAAGTTATTGAATGAACCAATATAGAATTTAAAATAATGTTCAGAATATATTAGTGTAAGAGTCATGACAGTATTGACAGAACATAAGAGAGAGGTTTTGAATTAGATATTAAGACTAAGTCATTTTAGAGTTAACGATAGACATAAATCAACATATGCATATCAGTATCAACATTCAAATATTTTTAAAGATGTTCATGGTTGCTGAATCTACCTATCAGTCATTAACAAGAACATAAATAGCTAAAAGGCATGAAGACATTATCAATAAGATCAATCAATAAAAATAGTAAAGAATTTCATATTCAGGGATTTAAACTAGTAAAAGAAGAACAAGTGCGAGGTTTTACTAACCTCCTTTGGGGAAGAAAACCGAACGAGTGTTCAAATTAGCCTTTAGGAATCCAAGATCTCAAGCTCGTAATCAGTAATACATTCAGAGTCAGAGAAAAGAAAGAGCAGAAAATTGAACAAGAACTCAACTTAATCGAAATTTTCCTAAACACTATATTGCGCATTAACTTCTCAAACGTTAGGTGTAGCTAGTAGGTATATCTTGTTGTGTGTTAGGTGAAGGCATTAAATGTCCTAATTTATAGTGGCAATAAGCCTTAGGGTTTTAGATTCAAATCAATAGTGGAAGATGACGATAGAAGAGACGGTGTAATCAGAGTGAATCAGAGAAAAGAAAAACAAGTGAGACTCTTAACTGAGTGTGTGATAGCCATTACAAATGAAGATCCATCAGATAAAGATCGAAGGTCTAGAGGTCATTGCATTTCACCTCTAGTTTAGAATAATCATCATGAGGAGCTCATGTATGCTCTAATTTCATCACAGCATCCGAAGATTTGAAGACTGAAGTTTCATGTTTGTGTTTGGGTCAGAGAACTAAAGATTTTGAATCTCTAAATCGCGGATAGGGAAGCATAAGGAATGATTCTGAGTCAAGATTTGTGACCTTACCCAAATATATGTAAGGTCTGTGGTTGATTCATTCATGGCAGGTCGAGAGAGTTTAAAGAGGAAAGGGAAAGAGAGGCGGCAGAGTCAATAGCGAAATGATTAGGGTTTTATGGAGGGGCTGGTTGTCTCTAGGGATAAGAATGAGAGACGGAACGGGAGCCGCTGGATCATTTGATCAACGAATCCGATTACTTTGAGAGTTGGGTCTTTTAAAAATGATTTATGGACAAAATTTCATGGCCATTGGATTTTTGGATTTGGACGGTGAGGATTAGATCTGGAGGTGTATTAAAAATAAGGAAAATGGAGTTAAATTTTTAGGCGGTTGATCTATGGGATGGCCATTTGTGTTTCTTTTGTGAGTGATTGGGATGGGTGATGTGGCGAGCTCGGATTGGTCTAATGGGAGTGGCATGAATTGCCAAAGTGGAGAGGGAGGGGTTGTTTGGACTAGGTGTTTCCGTATTTGGGCTTGTCATTTGGGCAAAATAAATTTAAGAGATAGCCATTTTGTATTTAATAGAGAATTACAATTCTAGATTTTAGCTATTTTTAATCCCTTTTGAAATTAAATACTTAATTATTTTCAATAAAATGTAATAAAATTATAATTATCATATACACTAATAATTATTGCAAAATAATTATTT
This sequence comes from Nicotiana otophora, assembly GCA_000715115.1. Lineage (NCBI taxonomy): Eukaryota > Viridiplantae > Streptophyta > Magnoliopsida > Solanales > Solanaceae > Nicotiana > Nicotiana otophora. Next base: position 117,061 of record AWOL01S0026832.1, on the reverse strand, counting down.
ATAAAATACTCTATTTTCCAAGTTGTAATCACTAATTTTTAATTGTTAACATATTAATCTAATTAATTAGAAATTAAGGAGTAATTAATTATAAAGCCTATGTGATGTTCATAAAGTTATATTAATAATCTTAAAATAGTAAGCATGATATATTTTGTAATTATAATTATAATACTAAATTATCAATTTCAAAATTACTAGTACCAAATTATTTTTGTAAAATAGATGTTATTGATTGAAAAGTATATTCAAAATATAAATTATAAATTATTAAGTATAAATAAATTAATTTTAAAAGGGAGGGTCAAACATTGGCCGTCAACAACTGCCCTTCTTTGACCGGAGATGATGAAAGAGTTTTCGGGCAAAGAAATTGATAACAACACGATAGAGGTCCAAGAATTACTAAAGAAAATCAAGAAACGTGCGGAAGCTAAAAGAAAATAAAGAAACAAAACAATAACGGAAAATTAAAGATAGATTGAATTCAAGAAAGAGTTTCTTGAATTCAAGAAGTCTATTCTTGAAGTTGAATCCTAACAACAATAATTAGCTAACAAAGAACTAATCGCCTTTGGTAGAGAATTAAAAACAAGAGATAGATTGTGAAACCCGACCCTTTAGAATAACAAGAACAACAATAAGCCTAAACTTATCACCTTTCTTGAATACCTAGAAGTGATCTAAGATTTCGAAAGAGTTTAATCTTACCACCTTAAGTTGAGTCTTGAAGGTTGAAGAATAAATCCAAGAGTAGCCACACACAAGAGTGCAAGAAAAATCTCACAATTTTTATTGATAATAGTCTATAATAATCTAAAATCTAAAAACAAAGAAGACACCCCTTTATATA
>AWOL01S0026832.1:56366-115187 GCA_000715115.1 Nicotiana otophora | reverse complement strand
ACACTAGGAAACAAAAACCAAGTCAATCTTGGAAAGTAACTCCAACAATCTTAGGAAAAGGAAAACATAACCTTAACTAACTAGGAAAGCAATAAATCTAGTGCCAAAATATATGAAAGTAAGTTAAAACCAATCTTGGATAGAATCTTGAAAGTCGCAAACCAATCATGGATAGGATCTTGGAAATCTTGAAGGCAACTTGCAAGCAACTTGGCACCAACTTGTACCCAACTTCTATCACGCCTATTGAACCTTTATTGGGAAGAAAGTAAGTCCTTTTTATGTTATAAAAATGTGGCTTCATGTAGGACTTATTGGGCTGCAAGTTTGGACACATTTTTTGGTGCCAAATAGGTCCAATAGTGGCCTGATTTGGACCTTCTTCAGAGGATGTCTCTTGGGATCTAATCCACCTTTTCTTGGACATGAATTTGGACCATAAAATAATTATAATACCTAGACAACTCATATCCTTTATCCTTAAGCTCTCCATCCCAATTAACAACTTCTTTATTTGCACTTGAAGTCTAATGACCTTGTTTTGCAACTCTTTAGCTTGACATCTTGTTAAAGGCCCTCTTTGAGATTCCAAAGCTTCATTATTATCCTTGAATAGATTTGAGCTTCCTAGGGTGCTATCAAAAATTGAACCAAAGCCAATTTTGTCCCGACTTTAGTCATATATTGAAGGAATAACGCGAAGATTATGAGTTGTAGGATTAGGAGTTAAGTAAGATTCTGGGAGGATTTTTGGAGAGCTGGGGGCTGAATTCTGGCTTGGAATTGCTTACATACATCGGGCTTAATGAGGATCAGGCCTCATGTAATTCTTGAGTGAAGACTTTGAGGACGTGATTCTTGCAGGAATTGCCCCAGTATCGTATTATGGTGATACTGCGAGACGAAGGATTTGGCACTCATGATATCTTGAATTTGCGGCTTGACTTGAAAGATTTGAAGAATTAGAGTTCTATTGATCGTTTTGCATTTGAGCTCGGATCCTTGGCCCTCATAGCATTGCTGTCCCTCATAGCATTGTAGTTTGAGATGTTTGTTCCTGCAAAATTAATGAAGTACACACATACCCATATATTGCAATGCAGAATATGTTAAGATATGATGTAAATAATGCATGAATGATAATGCCTGGCTGCCGGTGAGCCGTTATTTAGGGTCGGGATGATGGAATACTTGAATTTGACTTGATTGTTAGCCGGGCTATGTACCATTCCGCAGCTGTCAGAGCATTGAGTCTCCTCGTGTTGGGAGTAGTTGACTTATAATGTAGAATGCATCTCTGCTTGCTAGGAGAGTTTTGCATTGGAAGTATCTTCGCTTGATGGGAGCGATTGACTGGTAGAGTGCATCTCCGCTTGTTTGGGAGAATTTTTCACTGAAAATGTAAAGTATCTCCGCTTGATGGGAACGATTGACTTGTAAAGTGCATATCCTCTTGTAGGGAGAGTTTTGCACTAAAAATGTAAAGTATCTCCGTTTGATGAGAGTATCTGACTTGAAGGAAAACATAATCATGCTTGTAAGCTGCATGAGTAAAACTGTAATGACCCGATTAGTTGTTTTGTGTAATTGTACCCCGTTTCCCCCTTAGATGCTTCACACATGCGTGTTCAAGATTATTTGACTTGCGGGGTTGGTTAGTTTTGTACCGGGAAGCTTTCAGATTGATTTGGACTCTTGATTCTTGACTTAGAAGTTTAAATTAGAAAGTGTTGACCAAACTTTGACTTTTGTGTAAATGACTCCGAAATTGTGTTAGGATGGCTCTGATAGCTTCGTATTGTAATTTTAGACTTGGGCGCCCGGAATTGATTTTTGAAGTCAGTAGGCTGATTTATGTTGATTTGCCGAAATTTGGCAATTTGAAGTTGAAAAGTTTAACCGTAGGTTGACTTTTAGCTATCGAGCTCGGAATTTGCTTTTGGGACTTGGAATAGGTCCGTTATGATATTTAGAACTTGTCTGCAAAGTTTGGTGTCGTTTGTAGTTGATTTGATAGGATTCAGATGTTTAGTTGTAATTTTAGAAATTATTGAACTTTATTCATGCGTTTTAGATGTTATTTTGGCATTTTGATCTTGCGAGCGAGTTCATATGATGTTTTTAGACTTGTGTGAATGTTTGGTTTGGAGCCCCGAGGCTCGGATGAGTTTCAGACATGTATCAGAATGATTTTGAACTGAAAATGAGTTGTTGTTGTTCTGGTGCTCAGTTATCGCAATTGCGAGCACAACCTCGCAATTGTGAAGGTGATAGTAGGGAGGAAGATGTCGCAATTGCGACTTCCCCTTCACATTTGGGAAGTCACCAGGATTTTACTTGGTTAGCAATTGCGAACAAATGTTCGCTTTTGCGATGATGGCTAGTTCACAATTGCGAAGCCTTTTAGCGCAATTGCGATGATGCATGAGGTTGTCAGGGTTCGCAAATGCGAGCCCTAGTTCGCAATTGCGAGGGTTCACAAAGACGAACCCTATGTCGCAAATGCGACATCTACATCTGGTACAAAGGGTTGGAAGACGGGATTTTGGAAAACATTCTCTCATTTTTGAGCCCTAGACTAGGTAGGGGGGATTTGGAGAGGGGGTTTTCACCTACAAACTTTGGGTAGGTGATTCTAATATATTTCTAATCATATTCCATCAATATATCTTAGATTGTAACATCCAAATCATGTGAATCAAAGTACAAATTTGTGAAACTTTGTCAAATTTTTGAAAAATAAAAATTTGAGTTTTGAGAGTCGATTTGGACTCGGATTTTGAAACTAATCACATATATTAACTCGTGGGGTCAGTGGTAGTGGAAATCTACCATTGGACCCGAGTTTTGACCGGACGGGCCCCAAGTTGACTTTTGTTGACTTTTTGGGAAAAGTATAAAGATCTTAGCTTTATCTAATGCAAATGATTTCCCTAGCATTGTTTGATAATATTAAGTCGATTTTGGTTACATTTGAGCCGTGTGAAGGAGGATTTTAGGGGAAAAGCTATTTTCGAGTGTTTAATTGGCTTAATTGAGATAAGTATTTTCCCTAACTTTGTGTGGGGGAACTACCCCTTTGGATATGTATTGATTGATCCATTTGTGCTATGTGAAAGCCATGTACGCAAGGTGTCATGACCCAAAATCACATATGCCGTGATGACGCCTATCACAATACTAGGCAAGCCGACAACTCACAAATACATGCATCTTTAATTTAAAAAAATACTGAAATGGGTTTAAGTCACAAGGATTTTGCTTTTGGGAAGTCACCAGGAATTGGGAAGACTTCCCCTTCGCATTTGGGAAGTCACCAGGATTTTGCTTGGTTCGCAATTGCGAACAAATGTTCGCTTTTGCGATGATGGCCAATTCGCAATTACGAAGCCTTTTCTCTCAATCGCGATGATGCATGAGGTTGTCAGGGTTCGCAAATGCGAGCCCCGGTCCATAATTGCGAGAATTCGCAAATGCGAACCCTGTGTCGCAAATACGACATCTACAGCTGGTACAAAGGGTTGGGAGACGGGATTTTTGAAAACATTCTCTCATTTTTGAACCCTAGACTAGGTAGGAGGCAATTTGGAGAGGGGAATTTCACCTACAAACTTTGGGTAAGTGATTCTAATATATTTCTAATCATATGCCATCAATATATCTTATATTTTAACATCAAAATCATGTGAATCAAAGTAAAAATTTGTGAAACTTTGTCAAGTTTTTGAAAAATAGTCGATTTGGACTCGGATTTTGAAACTAATCACATATATTAACTCATGGGGTCAGGGGTAGTGGGAATCTACCATTGGACCCGAGTTTTGACCGGACGAGTCCCAGGTTAACTTTTGTTGACTTTTTGAAAAAAGTTTAAAGATCTTAGCTTTATCTAACGCAAATGATTTCCCTAGCATTGTTGTATAATATTAAGTCCATTTTGGTTAGATTTGAGCCGTGTGGAGGTGGATTTTAGGGGAAAAGCTATTTTCGAGTGTTGAATTCTCCTAATTGAGGTACATATCTTGCCTAACTTTGTGTGGGAGAACTAACCCTTAGGATATTTATTGATTGATTCGTTTGTGCTATGTGAAAGCCATGTACGCAAGGTGTCACGACCCAAAATCACATGTGCCGTGATGGCGCCTATCGCAATACTAGGCAAGCCGACGACTCACAAATACATGCATCTTTAATTCAAAAACATACTTTAATGGGTTTAAGTAAATAAAATCTCATAATAACTGGGTGAAACCACCGCAACTCAATACAGACGTTTCCCAAAATTCGGGTGTCACTGAGTACATGAGCATCTATATAATAATACGGTCCGACAGCTGAAACACTATCTAGGAAGGTAAAACAATATGAGCAAAACTAAAAGATAAAGGAGGAGAGTCAACGTCTGCGGACGCCAAGGCAGCTACCTCGAAAATCTCTTAACTAATAAGGGTCCAGAAATCAGCGACCACCATGCCCGGAAATACCGGGATTTGTACATGAAGTGCAGAGTGTAGTATGAGTACAACCAACTCAATAAGTAACAAAACAAACCTTTGGGCTGAAAGCAATGGCGAGCTCAACCAATAGAGTCTAAATACAGAGTTTAACAGTACGAAAATGACAGAAATATGATAATAATATCTCAGAGAAACTCATAATCTGCTGGTACACAGTAGAGGAATGTAGATATGCGTCCAGGTTAATAGTTAAGATCAATATAGATAACATATGCCAAGTATGACTGATATGAGGAATATTACATCTCTATATCTATATGCCAATATGCATATCACATGTGATGCAACACAATGAAACCTCACGTAGTCACACTCTCAGAGTACTCAATCCGACTATCTCAACTCTCGCTCATCAAACTCAGTCACTCAGCACTATATGATACCTATGCTCACTGTTGGTATGTCAGACTCCGGAGGGGCGTATCCTGCCCAAGCACTAATAATAAGCTAGTCTGACCTACTGCGGCATGTATCCCGATCCCATAAAGCCTAAAAGTCCTACTATGGCGTGCAGCCCGATCCACAATTCTCACTCACAACACGGCTCTCAGGCCCCAACTCAGTCATCAATCTCTCCAGTCTCTCGGGCTCACAAATCTCATGCCAATTAGCCCCAAACAATGATATACAACACAACAATAATTAGTAACAGAGACTGAGATATGATATGTAAATGATGGATGTGACTGAGTATAAAATTGCCATCTAAGCAAATAATTCAACAGAAGAAATGACCACAGTGGGTCTCAACAGGATAGCATATAGCCTAACATGATTTCTAACATGAATCTGCTGCTCAATTACTCTAACACATAGAGATCACATGAATGGCTACAAGGTTTGATGACTACATAGTACCACAGAATTGATTGGATCACAATTTCTACGGTGCACGCCCACACGACCTTCACCTAGCATGTGCGTCACCTCAACATTAACCACATAACACGAAATTCAGGGATTCATACCATCAGAACCAAGTTTAAAAGTGTTACTTACCTCAAACCGTGCGAATCTCTACTCCAATAAGCCCTTGCCTCACGGATCTGCCTCTGAACTCCACGAATCTAGCCACAAAGAACTTGATACAATCAACTCAAGCTATAGGAATCAATTCCATTTGAAAAAGCTAAGTTCTTTAATAAAAAGTTAAAAAGTCAACTCAAAATGTCAACCCCGGGCCCACATCTCAGAATCCAACAAACGTTGCAAAATCCGAACACCCATTCAACAACGAGTCCAACCATACCAAAATTACGCAAATCCGATCACAACTCGACTTTCAAATCCTCAACTTAAAGCCCAGGAAGTTTCTACAATTTTCCCCAATTTTCAACCCAAAACACTAATTAATTGATGAAATCAATGATATATTCATGTAATTTAACCAAATCTGAGTTAGAATCACTTACCCCAATCACTTCCATGAAAATCTCTCTAAGAATCGCCTCAATCCGAGCTCCCAAAACCATTGTTTGAAATGTAACTCAAACCCCTCGTTTTTGATATTTAAGAGTCTGCCCAGATGTCCTTCTTCGCGATCGCGGGAAAGGTTTCGCGATCGCGATGCAAAAATCCTGAGCTGCCAAAAATATACTCTACGTGAATGCATATAAGCCCATGTGAACGCGACAACCAACAATCCCAGACCTACGCGATCGCAAACATCATAAAGCGATCGCGAATAACAAATTCGTGTGAACCCAGTCTCCTCTTTTCCTCTTTGCGAACGCGACCAGACCCACGGGTTCGCGATTCACTGCCTCTCCAACATACATGATCGCAGACCCAAGCTTGTAAACGCAAAGAAAAAACCCCCAGCTGCCACACCAACACTTCGCGATCACGATCCTCCTCCTGCGATCGCGTACAAGAAAGCCAACACCAACAAAATGAGAAATATTCCAATGTTCAAAATGCGCCGAACATGATCCGAATCACACCCGAGGCCCCCCGGACCTCAACCAAACATTACCAACCAGTCCTAAAATATCATACGAACGCACTCGAAGCTTCAAATCACATCAAACAATACTAAAATCATGAATCGCGTATCGATTCAAGACTAATGAACTTATGAACTTCCAACTTCTATATTCGATGCTGAAACCTATCAAATCAACTCCAATTGACCTCAAATGTTGCACACAAGTCATAAATGACATGACCTATTCCAATTTTTGGAACCAAAATCTGAGTTCGGTAACCACAAAGTCAACTCTTGGTCAAACTTCTCAACTCTCCAAACTTCTAATTTTCTAACTTTCGCCATTTCAAGCCAAAAATACGAACCTCCAAATCACTATCCGGATACACTCCTAAGTCAACAATCACCCTACAGAGCTATCAGAACTGCCAAAACTCCATTCCGGAGCCATTTACACATTAGTCAACATCCGATCAACTCTTTCAACTTAGACTTCCAACCTTGGGACTAAGTGACCCAATTCATTTCAAAAAATCTTCGGAACCAAACTAACCACCTCGGCAAGTCACATAATAGCAATGGAGCACATAATAAGCAGTAAATGGGGGAACGAGGCTACAACACTCGAAACGACCGGCTGGGTCGTTACATCCTCCCCCTCTTAAAAAAACGTTCATCCTCGAACATGTCTAGAATCATACCTGGAGTCTCAAATAGGCGTGGATATCTGCTCCGCATCTCCCGCTTGGTTTCCTAAGTAGCCTCCTCGACTGGCTGACCTCTCCACTGCACCTTTACTGAAACTATGTTCTTTGACCTCAACTTTCGAACCTCTCGATCTAAAATGGCCACCGGCTCCACATCATAAGTCAAATCACCATCCAACTTAACCGTGCTGAAGTCCAAAACATGAGACGGATCATCGACATACTTCTAGAGCATGGATACATGAAATACTGGATGAACACTCGGTAGACTAGGCGGCAATGCAAGCCTGTAAGCCACCTCCCCAATCCTCTCAAGCACCTCAAATATGCCAATATACTTAGGGCTCAACTTGCCCTTATTCCCGAACCTGATAACACCCTTCATGGGTGAAACTCTGAGTAGTACCTTCTCTCCCACCATGTAAGCAACATCACGAACCTTCCGATAGGCATAGATCTTCTGTCTAGACTGCGCCGTGCGAAGCCGATCCTGAATCAACTTAACCTTGTCCAAAGCAACCGGAACCAAGTCAGTACCTAATAGCCTAGCCTCACCTGGCTCGAACCAACCCACCGGAGACCGACACCGTATCCCATACAAAGCCTCATACGGAGCCATCTAAATTCTCGATTGGTAGCTGTTGTTGTAGGAAAACTCGGCAAGCGGCAGAAACCTATCCCAAGAACCCCCGAAATCTATGACACAAGCACGTAACATATCCTCCAATATCTGAATAGTGCACTTGGACTGTCCGTCCATCTCAGGGTGGAATGTTGTGCTCAACTCAACTCGTGTTCCTAACTCTCGCTGCACTACTCTCCAAAACTGTGATGTAAACTGGGTGCCCCGATCTGAAATGTTGGACACTGTCACACCGTGAAGGCGAACAAACTTGCGAATGTAGATCTTAGTCAACCACCCACAAGCGCCCAAATAGCATCAAACTTCCTCGATGTCCGTGGGAGCTCAACTACAAAATCCATGGTGATACACTCCCATTTGCACTTCGGAATCTCATGCCTCTGAAGCAATCTGCCCGGTCTCAGATGCTCGTACTTCATCCGCTGACAGCTTAGGCACAAAGCTACAAGACCCACTACATCCTTCTTCATTCACCTCCACCAATAGTGCTGCCTCAAGTCCTAATACATCTTTGCGTCACCCGGATGAATGGAATACCGCAAATTGTGGGTCTCCTCGAGAATAAACTCACATATCCCATCCACATTGGGCACACAAATCAGATTCTACATCCTCAACACCCCATTATCCACAATAGTAACCTCCTTGGCATCACCCTGCTAAACCGTGTCCTTAAGAACAAGCAAATGGGGATCATCATACTGACACTCTCTGATGCGATCATATAAGGAAGACCGAGAAACCACATAAGCTAGAACCCGACTGGGCTCCGAAACATCTAACCTCACGTACTGATTGGCCAAGGCCTGAACATCTGATGCAAGCGGTCTCTCACCAACAGGAATAAATGCAAGCCTACCCATACTCACCGCCTTTCTACTCAAGGCATCGGCCACCACATTGGCCTTCCCGGGATGATACAAAATGGTGATATCATAGTCCTTTAGCAGCTCCAACCATCTCCGCTGCTTTAAATTTAGATCCTTTTGTTTGAACAAGTGCTGGAGACTCCGATGATCTGTAAATACCTCACAAGACACACCGTAGAGATAGTGCCTCCATATCTTCAATGCATGAACGATGGCTGCCAACTCCAATTCATGAACATGGTAGTTACTCTCATGGGGCTTCAACTGGAGTGAAGAATAAGCAATCACTCTACCCCTCCTGCATCAAGACACGCCCAATACCAATCCGAGAAGTATCACAATGCACTGTATAAGAGCCTGACACTGAAGGCAAAACTAGAACTAGAGCTGTAGTCAAGGCTGTCTTGAGCTTCTTAAAGCTCTACTCACACTCATCTGACCGCCTGAATGGAGAACCCTTCTATGTCAACCTGGTCAAAGGCACTGCAATGGACGAGAAACCCTCTACGAAGCGACAAAAATATCCGACCAAGCTGAGAAAACTCCGAATTTCAATAGTTGAAGACGGTCTGGGCCAACTCTAAACCGCCTCTATTTTCTTTAGATCTACCTTAATCCCCTAACTGGACACCACATGCCCCAAGAATGCCACCGAATTGAGCCAAAACTCACACTTGGAGAACTTTGCATAAAACTTCTCCTCCCTTAACCTCTATAGTACAATCCTCAAATGCTGAGGATGCTCCTCTTGGCTACGTGAGTATACCAGGATATCATCAATGAATACTATGACAAACAAATCAAGATATGGATGAAATACACTGTTCATCAGATGCATGAATGCTGCTGGGGCGATGGTCAGCCCAAATGACATTGCAAGGACCTCATAATGACCATAAAGGGTCCTGAATGCCGTCTTCAGAATATCTCAGTCCCAAATCTTCAACTGGTGATACCCAGACCTCAAATCAATCTTAGAGAACACCCTTGCTCCCGGAAGCTAGTCATATGGATCATCAATGCATGACAAATGATACTTGTTCTTGATTGTAATTTTTTTCAACTGCCTATAATCGATGTTCATCAGCATATTACCATCCTTCTTCTTCACAAACAGAACCGGTGCACCCCAAGGCGACACACTAGGTCTAATAAACCCCTTATCAGGAAGCTACTGAAGCTTCTCTTTCAATTCCTTTAATTCTGCTGGTGCCATACGATACAGAGGAATAGCAATAGGCTGAGTGCCCGTTCAGTACCAAAATCAATAACCCTGTCGGGTGGCATGCCCGACAGGTCAGCAGGAAACACATCCGAAAAATCTCGCACTACCGGAACAGAATCAATAGTAGAAGTATCAGCACCAACATCCCTCACAAAGGCCATATATGACATACACCCCTTCCCAACCATTTGTTGGGCCTTCAAATAAGAAATCACCATGCTGGGAACATAATCTACAGAACCTCTTCACTCGATCCTTGGCAACCCAGGAATCGCCAATGTCATGGTCTTAGCGTGACAATCCAGAATAGCATGACATGGAGACAACCAATCCATACCCAAAATCATGTCAAATTCAACCGTAGTAAGAAATAAGAGATCAACTCTAGTCTCAAACTGCCAAAAGTCATTACACACGACCGATACACACGGTCCACAACAATAGTATCGCTTACTAGCGTAGATACATGAACATATGAAACTAAGGGCTCACGGGGCATATCCAAATAACGAGAAAACTATGATGATACATACGAATAAGTAGAACCACGGTCAAATAATATAGAAGCATCCCTGTGGCATACTGAGACAATACCTATGATCATTGTGTCTGAAGCAATGGCCTTTGACCTCGCAGGAATAACATAGAATCAAGCCTGACCTCCACCTGATCGGCCTCCTCCACTAGGGCGACCTCTAGCTGCCTGAGCCGCACCTCGAGCTGGCTGAGCGGGTGGTGAAGTAACTGGTGCAGAAGTCATGGCGTGACCCCCTACTGTACTGGACCTCCCAAAGACGAGGACAAAACCTCCTCATATAACCAAGCTCCCCACACTCGTAGTAACCCCGATCTGTCAATGGTGGTGGGGACTGAATCGGGCCCTGAGAACCAGAATAACTTCTAGAAGAACCCGACACCGATGAACCCTGAACTGATGGAGCATGAGATGAACTATGAGTTGGGAGGGCACCAAAAGATGACTGACCCGGACAAGCAGTGTATAAACCATGGCTAGCTGATGCGCCACGATGCACTAGACGGGCTATCTGATCGGGCCTATAAGGACGACCCCTGTTATGGTGAAACTGACCCCCAGAAGGAATACTAGTGAAACCACCTGAACCACGAGGCCTCTTGGCCTCCCTCTCCCCAAAGTGCAGTCCCCGTCGAACATCTCACCTGATACATTCTCTCGAGTCATAACAAAGCGCAGTCCATAGTTGAGGCCATCAATGAACCTCTTAATCCTCTCCCTCTCTATGGGAACAACCCGGATTGTGTGACGAGCCAACTCTAAAAATCTCATTTCGTACTTGGTCACAGACATGCCCTCCTAGCATAACTGCTCAAATTGCCTACGCAACTCCTCCCTATGGGTTGGTGGCACAAACTTCTCCATGAAGAGAATGGAGAACTCGTTCCATGAAAGTGGTGAAGCACCGACTGGCCTGTCCCGCTCATAGGCATCCCACCATCTGAAGGCTACCCTTGTTAGCTGAAAAGTAGTAAATGAGACCCCACTAGTCTCCAGAATACTCGTTGTCCGAAGAATCCGCTGTCATCTATCCAAGAAGTCCTGGGGATCCTCTGACTCAGCCCCACTGAATGATGGAGGATTGATCCTCCCAAACCTCTCTAGTCTCTTATACTCCTCATCACTCATATCGAGACCCATATGGTCCTGAGCAACTGCAACCGGCTGGGCTGGTACCCCCACTGTCTGAAGTCCCCGCACCACCTGCTCTAGAGTACGGGCGACGGGAGTCTGAGTACCTCCCTCGGCCTGAGAAGTGGCTGTTGCGGAATAGAATAACAGAAGTTTAGTTCCCGCAATCAACAAATTTGCACGACAAGATGCAAGAATGTGAAGTATTCCTAAGTGTTCGGCAGCCTCTCGAAGATAAGTAATGACGTCTATGTACCGATCCGCAAGACTCTACTAAACCTGTTCATGACTCGTGAGACCTATATAACCTAGTCTCTGATACCAACTTGTCATGACCCAAAATCACATGTTCCGCGATATAGCCTATCACGATACTAGACAAGCTGGCAACTCACAAATACATGCATCATTAATTCAAAAACATACTGAAATGGGTTTAAGTAAATAAAATCTCATAATTACTGGGTGAAACCATCACAACTCAATACAGACTTCCCCAAAATTCGGGTGTCACTGAGCTCATGAGCATCTATACAATAACACAGTCTGACAACTGAAACACTGTCTAAGAAGGTAGAACAGTATAAGAAAAATTAAAAGATAAAGGAGGAGAGTCAAGCTCTGCGGACGCCAAGGCAGCTACCTCAAAAATCTCCGAAATAATAAAGCTCCAAAAATTAGCAACCACCATGCCCGGAAATACCTGGATCTGCACACGATTTGAAGAGTATAGTATGAGTACAACCAACTCAATAAGTAACAAAACTAACCTATGGGCTGAAAGCAGTGACGAGCTCAACAAATAGAGTCCAAATAAAGAGTTTAACAGTACGAAAATGACAAAAATATGATAATAATATCTCAGAGAAACTCATAATCTGTTGGTACACAGTACAAGAATGTAGACATGCTTCCAGGTTAACAATTAAGCTCAATACAGATAAAATATGCCAAGTATGACTTATATGAGGAATATTACATCTCTATATCTACATGCCAATGTGCATATCACATGTGATGCAACACAACGAAAACTTCACATACTCACACTCTCAGAGTACTCAATCTGACTTTCTCAACTCTCGCTTATCACACTCAGTCACACAACACTAAACGGCTACGCTTGCTGCTGGTATGTCAGACTCCGGAGGGGTTGATTCTGTCCAAGCCCTAATAATAAGCCAACCTGGCCTGCTGCAGCGTGTAGCCCGATCCCATAATGATAAAGCCTAAAAGGCTTGCTACGGCGTGCATCCCGATCCACATATAAGCCATAAGGCCTGCTGCGACGTGCAGCCCGATCCATAAATCTCACTCACAACATGGCTCTCAGGCCCCAACTCAGTCATCAATCTCTCCAGTCTCTCGGGCTCACAAATCTCATGCCAATTAGCCCAAAACAATGATATACAACACAACAATAATTAGTAACAGAGACTGAGATATGAAATGCACATGATGGATGTGACTAAGTACAAAATTGCCATCTATGCAAATAATTCAATAGCAGAAATGACCACAAGGGGGTATCAACAGGATAGCATATAGCCTAACATGATTTCTAACATTAATCTGTAGCTAAATTACTCAAAACACATAGAGATCACATGAATGGCTACAAGGTTTGATGACTACATAGTACCATGGAATTGACCGAATCATAATTTTTACGGTGCACGCCCACATGCCCGTCAGCTTGCATGTGCATTACCTCAACACCAACCACATAACATGAAATTCATGGATTCATACTCTCAGAACCAAGTTTAAAAGTTTTACTTACCTCAAACCGTGCGAATCTCTACTCCAATAATGCCTCGAATCTAGCCACAGACAACTCGTACAATCAACTCAAGCTATAGGAATCAATTCCACATGAAAAATCTAAGTTCTTTAACAAAAACCCCAGGCCCACATCTCGGAATACAACAAAAGTTGCAAAATCCGAACACCCATTCAACCATGAGTCCAACCATACAAAAATTACTCAAATCCGATCACTACTCGACTTTCAAATTCTCAAATTAAAGCCTAGGAAGTTTCTACAATTTTCCCCCAATTTCAACCCAAAACACTAATTAAATTATAAAATCAATGATATATTTGTGTAATTTAACCAAATGTGAGTTGAAATCACTTACCTCAATCACTCCCTTGAAAATCTCTCCAAGAATTGCCTCAATCCGAGCTCCCAAAATCAAATTGTGTAATATAACTAAAACCCCTCATTTTTGATATTTAAGAGTCAGCCTAGATGTCCTTCTTCGCGATCGCGGGAAAGGATTCGCGATCGCGAAGCACAAAACCCAAGCTGCTAAAAATTTAATCTACGCGAACGCGTATAAGCCCATGCAAATGCGACTAACAACAATCCCAGACCTACACGATCGCAAACATCATCACGCGATTGCGAATAACATATTCGCGTGACCGGCCGAGTCCGGTAACCACAAAGTCAACTCTCGGTCAAACTTCTCAACTCTCCAAACTTCTAATTTTACAACTTTCATTATTTCAAGCTAAAATCACCTACGGATCTCCAAATCACTATCCGGACACACTGCTAAGTCCAAAATCACTCTAAGGAGCTATTGGAGCCGTCAAAATTCCATTCAGGAGCCATTTACACATAAGTCAACATCCAGTCAACTATTTCAACTCAGGCTTCCAATCTTGGGAGTAAGTGTCCCAATTAATTCGAAAATATCCCTGGAATAAAACCAACCACCCTGGCAAGTCACATAACAACAATTAAGACAAAATAAGCAGTAAATAAGAGAACGAGGTTACAACACTAAAAATGACCGACCGCGTCGTTACACAAGGTGAGGAGTGGGTACACGGGTTGTACGTGGTATTTGACCGGTTTAGGCTACTTAGACAATTTTCATGCTTTAATTGAAATGCCATATCATGTTCAAAATTCTCATAGTCAATCTATTCTTATTTATGTTCTTCTATCCTTACATGCCTTAATTGATTTGTTTAACACTTATTCTACATCCTATTTGATAAATTGCTCTCATGCTCTAGTTGAACTTGTTGCTTCTTTATTTGCTACATGTGATCTCTTTCATTGTTGATTATCATTACTTGAAGTCATTGTATGTGTTATCTCTTTCATTGTTAATTATCATTATTTGAAGTCCTTGTTACTAGTTATCTCTTTCATTGCTATTATTCTCATTTGGAGTCATGTTATTCCTTCCATAGTGAGTTAATTGTATGTGGTTCGTAGTGATGCATTATTTTTCTCATTGTTGAGTTATTAGTGTCGAAGTTGTGAAAGCCGTATCATTTTGAAGCAAAGTTGATAATTGTTCAGACATCTTTCTCGTTAAGAATTTTACATTCATTGTTATTGTTTATATTCTTGCACACATTCTGGCAGAGCTGTGGGCTATTACTGTTGAAACATTGATATTGTTGATTGTTGGCAAGTTGTGATATATGGGCACTTGTGGTGCGAATTATTATTGTGATGTATTATTGACGCGCATGCGGCGGTATAAGGCTTGGTGTTAATGTGCATGCGGCAGTATAAGGTGGGACTTATGTGCGTGTTTCTTGTAGGGGAATTACGTGAAGCCACGCGGTGTCATAAGGTGGGCTAAAGAGAGTGTAGCTATTTCGGGAAAACTGTTTTCAAAATCAATTTCAAATGTAAGAAATATGAGGCGGTATAAGGAAAGATTGTGATTGAGCTTATGAATTGTAAATATGAGGCGGTACCTCAGTTATGATTCTTGATATATATAAACGAGGCGGTAACTCGGTGGTGATTCTTATTGTACACGAGGTGGGACCTTGTTGTGATTCTTGTTGTTTCATTCTTCCTTGTTTTTGTCAGTTATTATCCGTAAATGATCATTGCGGTTATCCTTAACTACCTTCTTTATAATATTTCCGTGCTTACAATTCCGATATTAGTTCATACTATTAACTGTTTTGCATTAGTTATTTTTTTGCTTTCCATTATTTATACTTATAGCATTTTCATACTAGGGTGTCTTAACCTGATCTCGTCACTACTCTACCGAGGTTAGGCTTGATACTTACTGGGTACCATTGTGGTGTACTCATACTACGCTCTTGTACATTATTTTGTGAAGATCCAGATACGTCTGCGCATGCCGATCCATAGTGATCATTTGTTAGCTACTTTACGGAGACTTCAAGGTATGCCTGCTCGGTGTCCGCAGGCCTTGGAGTCACCTTCCTTTATTCTTATTCCCTGTTATATTTTCTTTCAGTCAATGATGTATTAGATATTCTAGTTTTACTCTGTAGAGCTTATGACCCAGTTTCACCGTTCTTGAGGTTGTTGATTCTATTTTCGGAAGTTTATATCAGTTATTCAACCTTGTTTTAGTATTATGTTAATTATTTCCATCAAGTTATTATTAACTGTTAGGCTTACCTAGTCGTAGAGATGAGGTATCATCATGACATCCTACGGAGGAAAATTGGGGTCGTGATAAAAACGTCAAAACATTCAAGATAACAATAAAGGAAAAGAGCATGCCCATGAGATACTCTTGATTGGGAGGCTAAGTTATGGCCATCGATTGGCAGAACGTCGATGACGGGGTTTGCAGCTATCTAATCTGATCTCTTATGTGAGAGAGTGGCAGTGCGGATCGCTCCCGTTGGCGGAGCAGATAGTTTTCTATATATAGGGCCTCGATTGGCAAAGTCGACGCTTGATTTGTACAGGGCGCTCCGATCGATTGAGCTGATGATTTACTATGTATATGGCTCCAATTGGTGAAGCCAGTGGCTTGATATTTGTACAAGGTGCTCCGATTGACTGAGCTGATGATTTGCTATGTACAATATGCTTCGGTTGGCCTGGACAACAACTCGATATATACAACATGCTCCACTTAGTTGAGCAGACGATTTGCTAGGTACAACATGCTTCGTCCGCGTCAGCGGCCTGGTCCTAAAATACGTACAAAGGATTCAAGAGTTAGTTTTAGTTAAACCAGGGAAATTCGAATAAAGAAAGAGAGATGATAGTTATGAGAGAGCGGCGGATACGTCATTTGTCCCTTTGTATTTTCTAGCATTTCCTTATATCATATTGGCCCTGCATTCAAAGAAATATTCTTAGCAAGGCGGGGGAGGGGGGGAGGTGTTGGGTTGTGTCGATTGTAGTCCTGACTTTTCCCCGGTCTTGATAAGGTTACGCCATGAAGTTTAGTAGGTTGAAAATATTATGATATTCTTAGAAAACTATTTTTTGAAAAATTTATTTTATGGCAAATGCCGCCGTTTCGGATTATGACATGTTTTCGAAAATTCCTTGAACGAGTGTGCCATTTCTTGAAAACTCTATCCTGTTGATGTCAATCCTCCATGATGCTTCTGACGACGTGGCTCCTTGCCGCTATGATTGCGTCCTAACCTGAACTAATGCATTACAAGGGTTTTCCTAGGGTTATGACTGAACCCTTTCAGGTTTACGTATCCAAAATAGAATCAGGTCTGAACGTAGTTCATGGGTAATGATAAAGCAAATATGATGAATATGACCGAGCCCGACTCAAGAAGCCAACGTATCCAAATAGAATCAGGTTAAGACGTAGTTCGATTACAACAAATGCAAAAATGATAAGATTGAAGATGAAATGGCAGAGTCTGACTCAGACTGCCTTCGTATCCAAATGGAATCAGGCCAGAACGTAGTTCATTTATAAACGACGACTGAATCCGATGAGGATTGCCTACTTATTTCTTCCCGAGGAAATCAAATCGTGGTGCAGTTCCCGGTAACATAAAAATGATATTTGGAGTTTCTATTACAAAAGAAAGGGGGAGAGAGAAGAACCGAACTCTATGCGGGTTGCCTACGTATCCCTCCGTGGGAAGTCAGGTTGAGCGTAGTTTTGTTACAGCCAAACCCTAACTCTATTGTCTTCAAACGTAGTATCTCTTGATTGTTCCTGAGTTGATAGGCTTCGTGCTGACTCTTCCGTATATTTCTACCATGATTAGAGCTCCACCCGACAACACTCAGTGGACCATGTAAGGACCTTGCCAATTTGGTGCGAACTTTCTTGTGGCTTCTTCCTGGTGGGGGAATATTTTTTTCAGAACCAATTGGCCCGGTGTAAACTGGCGAGGCTTCATATTTTTGTTAAACACACTGGCCATCCTATTTTGATCTAGCTGACCATGATTTATTGCGTCCATTCTCTTCTCATCAATGAGAATGATTTGCTCCTGCCTGACCTGTATCCATTCTGCATCGTCTAACTTGGTTTCTTGGATGACTCTTAAAGATGGTATCTCAACCTTTGCGGGTATCACAGCTTTAGTGCCATATACCAACATGTATGAAGTTGCCCCAGGCAAAGGATAACTTCTCGTGCCATTGCCTATCGTCCACTATCTTTCGCAGAATCCTTTTGATGTTCTTGTTGGATACTTCAACTGCCCCATTCATTTATGGTCTGTAGGCTGTGGAGTTGCAGTGAACAATTCTGAACTTTTTGCAAATTTCTCTCTGAGATCACTGTTGAGATTAGTTGCGTTGTTAGTCATGATTGACTCGGGTATCCTAAATCAGCAGACGATGTTGTTTTGGACGAAATCAGCCACTACCTTCTTTGTTATGGCCTTGTAGGTAGATGCTTCGACCCATTTGGTGAAGTAGTCAATGGCTACCAAGATGAAACGATGCCCATTTGATGCGACAGACTCTATAGGTCCAATCATGTCCATGCCCCAAGTGGTGAACGGCCAAGGCGAACGCATTACATCCAACTCGTTAGGTGGAACCGGGATGAAATCTTCGTGGATCTGGCACTGGTGACACTTCTACACATAATGAATTCTATATCTTTCCATGGTCATCCAAAAGTATCCGGCTCTTAAGATCTTCTTGGTTAAGGTGAAACTATTCCTGTAGGGTACACATGTTCCTACATATATTTCTTCTAACAATCTGGTTGCTTCAGTGGCATCTACACATCTCAACAAACCCAGGTTTGGGGTCCTCCTATATAGGACTTCCCCATTTAGGAAGAAGTGATTTTCCAAACTCCTGAGTGCTCGCTTCTGACTATTAGTAGAACTCTCTGGGTACTCTTGTTTCGAGGAACCTTTTGACGTCGTGGTACCACGGTTTACCATCTGGCCCTTCATCTACATAAAAACAGTACGCATGTTTGTCTCTGATTTCTACCTTGATAGGGTCGATATATTTCTTATCTGGATGCTGAATCATGGATGATAGGGTCGTAAGAGCATCAGCAAACTCATTCTGGATCCTGGGAACATGCTTGAACTCGATCTTCGTAAACTTCTTGCAAAACTCTTTTACACAATATGGAAGAATCTTGAAGTTCTCGATGGACCACTCCCCTTGGACTTGATGTAACAATAGATCAGAATCCCCTATGACCAAAAGCTCTTTGATGTTCAAGTCGACTGCCATCCTGATCTCAAGGATGCACGCTTCGTACTCGGCCATATTGTTGGAACAAGGGAACCTTATCTTCGCTGATGCTGAATAGTGCTGTCCTGATTCCGAAACAAGGACTGTCCCAATTTCTACTCCTTTGAAATTTTCTGCTCCGTCGAAAAATATTCTCCATCCAGGGTATTACTCTGCGATATCTTCTCCGGCGAACAACACCTCCTTGTCGGGAAAGTACGAAATGAGCGGTTCATAATCCTTGCCCACTGGATTCTTCGCAAGGTGGTTGACTAAATCTTGTCCTTTGATGGCCTTCTGCATTATGTACACAATGTTAAATTCGCTATGAAGAATTTACCATTTAGTTAGCTTTCCTGTAGGTATAGGCTTTTGAAAGATATACTTGAGCGGGTCAAGCCGAGATATCAAATACGTGGTGTATGCTGACATGTAATGCCTCAATTTCTGGGCGATCCATGTCAAAGACAGCAAGTGCACTCTATCAGAGTGTATTTGGCCTCACACGGTGTGAAATTCTTGCTTAAGTAGTAGATGGCCTGCTCCTTTCTTCCGGTTTTGTCGTGTTTTCCCAACACACATCCAAACACATTATCCAAGACTGATAGGTACAACAACAATGGCTTCCCGGACTCGGGAGGAACCAACACTGGTGGATTTGACAAATACTCCTTAATTTTGTTGAAGTATTTCTGACATTCTTCTGTCCACTTTCTGGCAACATCTTTTTTCAGCAGCTTGAAGATAGGTTCACAAATTACTATAGACTGGGCTATGAAACGGTTTATGTAATTCAGTCTACCCAGGAAACTCATCACATCCTTCTTACTCTTGGGCGTTGGTAACTTTTGAATGGCTTTGATCTTTGAAGGATCCAATTATATCCCTTTTTTGCTTACGATGGAACCTAACAATTTTCCAGCAGGGACTCTGAACGCGCATTTTGCAGGGTTCAATTTTAAACTATACCTCTGCAAACGTTCGAACAATTTCCCTAGGTCATCCAAATGTTCTGAACTTTTCCGAGAGTTGATGATGATGTCATCCACATACACTTCGATCTCTTTGTGAATCATGTCATAGAAGAGGGCCGTCATGGCCCTCATGTAAGTAGCACCAGCATTTTTGAGATCAAACGACATGACTCTATAGTAGTAAACTCCCCAAGGTTTAGTGAAGGTTGTCTTTTCTGCATCTTCTTCATGCATCAGGATCTGATGGTACCGGACTAAACAATCCATGAACTGCTGCAACTCATGCTTCACGCAGTTGTAGATGAGGATATAAATATTCGGCAAAGGGAAATTGTCCTTCAGGCTGGCTTTGCTGAGATCTCGATAATCCACACATATCCTGAACTTCCCATCTTTTTTAGGTACTAGGATGATATTTGCCAACCATGTGGGATAATTGGTGACCCTCACTACATTCATCTTTATTTGCTTGGTTACTTCTTCTTTTATCCTCAAACTCAGGTCAGGCTTGAATTTTTTGGGTTTGTTTTTGTTTGATTGGTGGTCTAGCGCAATCGGTGCAAAACGATATCAGTACTTAACCCAGGGATGTCATCATACGACCAAACGAACACATCAATGTATTGTTGGAGGAGCTCGACCAATGCTTCCTTTTGTGCTGCTTCTAGATGGATGTTGATTCAGGTTTCTTTTACATCTTCTTCGATTCCGAGGTTGACGACTTTTGTTTCTTCAAGGTTAGGCTTTTTCTGGCTTTCCAGTTATTCGATCTCTTGTGGGAGATTATTTGGCATCATACTCTCGTCGTATTCCTCGATCTCGATCATTTTGCTCGAGGGTTTTGTTACATGTCATAATCGCGTAATGCGAGTTTTTATCATTTTGATTACTAACAAGAAAAACTAAGTATAAATGAAGCAGTAAATAAATGTGCAAATATTTTAAGAAATAAATTCTTTTTATTTCATCAAAAGAGGAACGTCTGAGCATTCGAATATGCAAATGACAAAAAGGTACCAACACGGTTCAAGCCTAAATTGATCATGCTCTCTTTTTTTTCAAGAAATATTTTACAATTCCATACTACCAAGACTCCCGGCGAACCAAAGATAGGCTGGCGGTCCAATTCCGCAGGTCCTCTCCTGGTTCGGTATTGCGAATGGTCGGTGTCTTGATATCAATTCCTTCACAACATTCTTCGATCACGAACAACCTTCCCATTCCATCGATGATGTCGTCCTTTGGTTCTGAGCTCTGGCCCGCACCCAAAACATGTTCTGGCATAAAAGCTTTTTTCCCCAAAGCTACTGATATAAGACTTCCCAATCGGAGGCTGATACCCTATGCCGGCTTTTCCTTTTTGCCCATTTTGCTCAATTGGCTCTAGTTTCCCAGCTGATCGAGCTCCTAGCCCGGTTCCTGGTCTGTATCCGTACTTTTATCATTTCCCTCGTGGCCATCTTTGATCCATATGGAGACTGCGTTCCCCAGGCTTTTCTTAGTCTTTTCTATTTTGGTGGTTTGCATGATCTCAATTGCATGGAAAGCGACCCCGTTTAATTCTTCTATCAACGGGACTGCATGTTCCAGATAAGCTGATTGGCTCAATTCCCCGTGGACTGTGATCTCTTGACAACCCTATTAGTACTTTATACACTGGTGTAGGGTGGATGGGACTACCCCTGCCATGTGTATCCAGGGTCTTCCTAATAGTAAGTTGTATGAAGATGAAATATCCATCAGTTAGAATAGTATGGGAAACTTAACCGGTTCGATATGCAGAGCCAAAACAATTTCTTCAATGACATCTTTATGTGACCCGTCAAAAGAACTTACTCTCACATGACTTTCCTTGACCTCTCTCAGGTGGATACCTAACTCTCATAAAGTAGAGAGCGGGTAGATATTGACTCCTGATCCTCCATCAACCAGTACTCGGGACACTACCTTATCTCCATATTTGACAATGATGTGTAGAGAGGAATCTTATCTCTTCGGAAAGTGATCATATTTTCTTCGACCATTTTCCCAATAGTCGCTGCCAGTGCCTCACCGGTGGTGTTGCTGGGCACGCTCACCCCACATAACACTTTCATCAGGGCGTCCTTATGACTGTCCAAACTCATCAGTAGATCCATGATTGATATTTGCGCCGGGATTTTCTTCAATTGTTCCTCAACGGAGTATTCTTTGGTTGACATTCTCTTCCAGAATTCTGCAGCCTCCGGATCTGTTATGTCTCTTCTCTGAATCTGATCCCTTCCCGAATTTCCTCGGCTTGCATCCTCAGGAGTGTAGCATCTCCTCGACCTACTCATACCGTAAGCCGCTGCAGAATCTGTCATCTTGGCCTTCCCTTTCTGTTGATATGTCCACGGGAATGTTTTGTACTCCCAATCTTCTTCGTCCCTGGTAGCAGTGGTGGGCTATTGTTGGTAAGTCTGAACCATCACCGTAGGTTTCAATTGAGCTGTGATCATCAGAGTACTTTGTAACAATGGTTCCTTTATAGTCATATTCTTCATCCAGGGTGATCATGTTAGCCCCTTGATTACGGTGATTTCGCAGTGGATTGCGGTTCACATTGGGCGGAGCCGGGGTGCACTGAATGGCTCCACTTTTGATCGATGACTGGATTTCATTCTTTAGCCTGAAACAATCTTCAGTATCATGCACTAGTACGCTTGAGTGGTACACGCACTATTTGGTTGCATCAAAATAATTTGAGGATACTCAAGAACTCTTCATTCTATTGAATGTATCAAACCTACTCCCCAGTCTTTCAAACAGTTGAGCTAGAGGTTCAGCAATTGGGGTGTAGTTTTTGGGACCTTTTTCTTCACAATTTGGGCAAGGTCCGTGGTGTATAGGTGGGTCGGTTTTGATTAGTGGTGGTTTGAACTGGAGCGTATAGTCGTGGTGGGTTTGGATTGTTATGGGCTCGAGACGGGTTATATTAAGGCTGGGGATTGTAATATGGACGTGTGTTGTAGACTGGAGCATAAGTGAGTGGTTGTGGGGAATGGTTGTTTGGAGAATAAGAAGTGTTTCCATGATGTGGATTGGACTGATAATAAGGGACGACTGCTGATACCTCTTCCTTTTTCTTCTTTCTGCTACCTATTGACCCTGACTGGATTGCTTTACTGGCTTCTTTCAATGCAGCCATGGATTGTACCTTACCGTATTTTATACCTTCTTCCAAGAAATCTCCCATTTTGACCAGTTCGGGAAATTGTTGTCCCATCATGCCCATCATTTTCTCAAAGTAAATCCCTTCCCGAGCCTTGATAAAATACTTAGTCAATTCACTGTCTTCCAACGGAGGTTGTGCCCTAGTGGCCTCCGATCTCCACTGACGTGCATATTCTTGGAATGCTTCAGACGTTTTTTTGCAGGTTTACTAGTGCAAACCTATTGGGAGTGATCTCTGTGTTGAATCGAAAGCGATTCATGAAATTTTCCGCCATATCCTGCCATGTCCTCCAGTTTCACGGATCATGTCGAGTATACCAAGTAAGTGCTTCCCCAGTCAGGCTTCTTATGATCAACTTCATCCTCAACTTCTCGTTTCTTCCTACTCCAACTAACTTGTCATAGTAGGCTCTTACGTGTGCATGGGGATCATCTGTCCCATCAAAGATATAAAACTTTAGAGGCTTGTACCATGCCGGCATATCTACATCAGGGTGGATACACATATCTTCATAGTCTAGACTTTCGCTCCCTCGAGCGACTTGGAGGCTCTTCATTTGTTTTCTCAATATTCGTAACTGCTCAGACACTGATTCCTCCTCCTTATACAGCTTCCCTCTCAATTTTGGCATATTGGTCAATATCATAAGACATTCTGACCGTGACAGGCGCTGTGAAGGTGGGTTGAAAAATGACATATACGGGATGACTATATCGCTCATATGCAGCGTTATGTGCCGTGGGTATGTGCTAGTTTTGGTTAGTAGTAAAGGTTACTCCGTCACGAGGAGGGTTGTGAACTGTGTTGGTGGTAATTGGTGTGTTTTGTGGTGTTTGAATGTAATTTGGTACGTAGTGAGTGTGTACGGGAGAATTTGGTGGGTTTGCAGGGGTTACTGGAGGTATAATATGGGTGGTAGGAACCAAAGTTGGGGTGTTGATGGCTTAGTGAGTGCTAGACGGAAAGTGGTTGGGGATTGAATCTAGAGAAGGAAAACGGGGTGGTTGTGGTAGCATTGTCACGACCAGATGTGCTAATTCTCGGATGTGTTCTGCTTCCTCCCTCAAAGATTCTATATCCTGCCACCCTAAACACATTTTTATCATTCCCCGTATCGTCCTTCTCTCTCTATCGCCCCGGGCTATCGGCTATTACCAAAGCATGTTCGGTCGAGTTATCTGTCGCAGACATCTTTCCTTTGGATCATTGGTTGTACGGTGGTTCTGCTAGTTTTGAATTGACACAAACCAACTTTTCTTTGGGGAATAATAATAAAGTAAGAAAAAAAAAGAAAAAGAAAAAGAACAGAAGCCAGTTTCGTCATTTACACAAGTAATAGGTCACACAGAGCAGTTAGTTCATGTATTCAGGCAAGCGCGTTCTCCCAAAATTCGTAGGACCTCACTTTGCCAGAGGTAGGCCTAAATCGCGAATATTTGACAAATAATTAGATTTGACACATTTAGATCTGAAGCAAATTTTGTTTTCATTGATAGTGTTGGATTATAATAAGCGGGAGCAAAGATTACATCATTATTTCCAATATTCATAGAATTACATGGGCTCAAACAACTTGCCATTAGGGAAATGAGAAAGGTTTGGGATAAAGATACAAAGTAGGGAAAGAGGGGAAATCAACCAATTTCTAGTAACCATCTCCGAAATCATTCCCTATTTCCTCTTCTTCTTCCGATTCTTCCTCTGGATCTTCTTCAAATTCCTCTTCATCATCGTTGAACTCAGATCCTTCCTTTGGATCTTCCTTCGGCTCTGTCTCAAACTCTATTTGGATACACTCCACTACTCGGTCATCATCTTCAGCGGGTGGCAGATCAATGGATCCCAGGAATACTTGTCGGTGCATGGAGGTAGTCATAAGATAGTGTGGCAAGATCTCATGATAGATTTGCAAAGCCGCCACTTCATCCTCTAGCTAGGCTATTCCTTCCCTTCTTGGTCGGGCTAACTCGTCTTCTTCGTTGATCCAGACATAATATTCCGAAGTGCACCACGTGTTTTGGCCCATTGGCATTGTGACTAGATCATTTCAATCTTCCTAAAGCCTTCTTATCCTTGGTATTGGGATCTGCTACTCGTCTTCATACAGTGCTATCCTCACCCAGAGAGGCACATCCTGAATCAACCTGAACTGTCTAAGAACCCGTAGGGGTGTGTATGGCTAGATGCCCTCAAGTCCTATTAGCTCAATGAAGTATTTCTGAGGACTCCTTAGGATTTCCCTTCCGCCTAGCCATGACAACTTCCAATTGACCCATTCTCTGCTTAGGTTAGTCAGCATCTCTCACCACTTTTCCTGCCCATGTGTGGAGACCCAATGTCTTATCCTCTCGTTGTCGCTTCGAATCATGTTGCTGATACCCATAAAGTAGTCAATTGTGGCCTCTCACTGAAAGAAATGCTCTGTGGCCCAGATTTGAAGCAGCAAGTTACATCCTTTGAAGAAATCATATCCTCAGGAACATGCGGACAAAACCCTGAGAATATCAGCTAACACCATGGGTACCAAAGTGGCTTGGAGGTTGCCTCGAAATGTCGCCAGAACCACGGGTAACAAGTTTATATTGATCCGCCCTCTTCTTTGCGGGAAAACCAGCAGTCCCAGCAGTGCCAAGGAGAAGGTTATGGGTCAGAGACACTTCTACTTTGCTTGATCACAATGAAATTCTCCCAAGTACCATTCATAGCTTTCACGATGTCCGAACCGGTCGAATAGTTGGTCCAGGCTTACCCATCCATCCTCGATGTTTCTCAAACCTCGACTGTTTGCTAGACCCAAAGAATCAATAAACCTTTAGATGGGCATGGTGACTGGTAGTATCAGGTTTTTTCCTATAAATGGCATCTCCGTGAAACTAGTAACTTCTTCCAACGTTGGCTATCACGACCCAATTCCCATTATAGGTCGTGATGGCACCCAATGTCGCCGCTAGGTAAACCATCGGTGAACTATCCATGTAATTGTTAATTTTAATATTTTTAAAGTCAGAGATTTTATTTAATAAGATAACGATTAATAAGTGATTGTAATAATTTAAAGCATGAAATAAACGAAAGGGCGAAGTAGTGAATTTAATAATCAAAACCACAAAAATATCCACTAGAATCTCCCAAAACACGGTGTCACAAGTGCACGAGCAAACTATTAGAATATACAAAACCTCCTATACTACTGTCTAGAGTAAGATAGATAGGAAAATAAATACAACAAGAAGAGACTCTGAGCACCGCAGAATGGGTATAAAGAACAGTTCACCACTAAGTCTCCGGGTAGCGGGGGTACGCGCCTGAGTGGCCGTCAGATGCACCTGCCTCGGATCCTGCACGATTAGTGCAGAAGTGTAGCGTGAGTTTATAAACAACATGTACCCAGTTAGTATCTAGTCTAACCTCGAAGAAATAGTGATGAGGCGTAGACATCGACGCTTACAAAGGGTCAATAAATAAAGTGTAGAAATTATAAATAGGCATGGAATACAACAGTAATAACGAATTAATGAACAATAAATAAGTGGTTCTTTAACTAAATATCAATTAGAACCTCCCACCATCACATACTAATTTCAACAAATAAGAGCCATCAAGTAATTATAAATTCTCAAGTCATGGAAGAAATATCAAGTATAATCGGACTCCGAGCAATATCACGCACAATTTATGCCGAGTCGTACGACCCGATCCAGAATAATGTGTACACTGTAGAGGGTCGAACGGCACGAAACATATATGCATCTATTATAGTGCCGAGGCGTTCGGCTCAATCCATAGGAAGAGAGAATACTCTACGAACTCCGATTTACGGCTACTACATAAGAATAATACTCATGGAAGGTATCATTTCCACAACCATTCAAGTAACCCACCAAGACTCAAGTAGTGAAGCTCACTCTTTACAAATCCTTTATCAAATTCCAAATATAGTTTAAGTAATTAAGCTAACAAGTTGAGTATAAATAATACAAGTAATACATGGTAGAGTATAAAACTACCCGGACATAAGCATGATTCTTTTAGCTACATGCGGACTCTCGTCACATTGTGCGCACGTAGCACCCACAATTATTAGCAAACAATTATTTATAGAACCTACGGGAAAAGTTCCCTCTTACAAGGTAAGGCAAGAGACTTACCTCGTTTTCAAGTTCTCTTCCTGGTCCACAATTCACACTAAAGCCTCTAATTGGTGCCATGTAATCCGAAACTATCCAAATATTGTATAAATAAATCAATATATGACCAAATGTTTATAATTAAACTATTAGAGTAATTACCTAACCCAAATCGGAAGATTCCTAAAATTTACCCCGAGTCCACGTGCCCGGATTCCGGAAATCTTTGTAAATAAAAGTTACCATAACCTCACGATCTCAAATATATAATTTCTACTCAATTTCATAATCATTCTCGTTCTCTAATCTCATTTTTATCAAAATCTAGTTTTTTCAACCAAAATCCTAATATTTTCACAATTTACATGTTAAACATTACCCATAATTTATGTATTAAGCTCACATTATATAGAAATCACTTACCTCCAATAGCTAGGTAAACATCCTTCTCTAAGGAGCTCTAGAATTGGCCAAGACATGTGAGAAATGGAGGAAATAAGCCAAATCCCGATTTTTAAAAGACACACTGCCCAGTTAACCCTTATTCGCAATCGCAGAAGTTCACTAGCGATAGCGAAGGCAAAGCTGCAATCACCCAGGATTTTCTCTTCGCGAACGCGTGGGCAGACTCGCGATCGCGCAGGCTTGCCCAGCTTGACCTTCGCGAATGCGAAGGGTAATAGTGGCTGACCCCTCCCAGGCCTCGTTCTTCTACGCAAACGCAAGATTTCCTTCGTGATCGCAAAGACCTCGGGTTTCAAACCTACGCGAACGTGAACGCGACCTCTTGATCGCAATCGTGAAGAACAAATCACTCCACAACTCAAATCCTTCATCGCGAACGGGAACCCATCTCCGCGTTCGTGAAGAAGAAAACCAGACCCAACAACTCAACACTTTTGGACTTATCTTTGGGCGGTCCGAAACACACCTGAATCTCCCGGGATCCCGTCCAACTGCACCAAGAAGTACATAAATATAATGCGGACCTGCTCGAACCCTCGGAACACGTAAAACAACATTGAAACTAAGAATCACACCCTAAAACCAAATTGGATTAACTTATGAACTTCACACTTCTCAACTAGCTCCGAACGCGCTGAATCATACTAAGACTACTCGGAATGACACAAAATTTTGCGTACAAGTCACAAATCACCATACGAAACTATTCCTAGGCTCAAAATCCCAAACAGACCTTAATAACACCAAAGTCTACTCCAAACCAAATTTAAAGAACTTGAAAACCTTCAATGCGCCAACTTTCAACATTAAGCACCGAAACGCTCCTGGATTACCCGAAACCTGATCCGAACACACGCCCTAGTCCAAAATCATCATACAACCTATTGGAACCATAAATTCCTGGTTCCAAGAACGTTTACTCAAAATGTTGACTCAAGTCAAACTTGGCCATCCTATGCCACTATTAAGGAACTAAGTATTTTGATTTCAACCCGAACCTTTCCAACCAAAACTAACCATCCCCGCAAGTCATAAAATAGTAAAGGCACATACAAGGAGTTTTAATTAGGGGAACGGGGACCTATAAAGCTAAACGACAGGCCGGGCCATTATATTATCCACCTCTTAAACAAACGTTCATCCTCGAGCGAGTCTATAATCATACATGGAGTGTTGAATAGTTGTGGATATATGCTTTGCATGTCCTCCTCGGTATTTCAAGTCACTTCCTCGACTGGTTGACCCCTCTATTGGACCTTTACAGTAGAAATCATCTTGGACTTCAACTGGTGAACCTGCCTGTCAACAATGGCAACTGGCTCCTCCTCACAGCCCAAACTCTCATCTAGTTGAACCGTGTTGTAGTCAAACATATGCGACTTGTCGGTATGGCACCTTTGGAGCATAGACACATGGAAGACCGAATGAACTCCTGATAGACTGGGAGGCAAAGCAAGATCATAAGCAGCCTCCCCAACTCGCCTCAACACCTCAAATGAGCCAATAAACCTTGGGCTCAGCTTGTACTTCTTTCCGAACCTCATGATTCCCTTCATCAACGAGACTTTCAAGAGAACCTTCTTGCCCACCATAAATGATAAATCACGCGCCTTCTGATCTGCGTAACTCTTCTTTCTAGACTATACTGTGCAAAGTCGCTCCTGAATCAATTTTACCTTCTCCAAGGCATCCTTCACTAAATCAGTGCCATATAACTAGCCTCGTCGGGCTCAAACCATCCGATGGGCGTATGACATTGCCGACCATATAAAGCCTCAAATGGAGCCATCTTAATGCTGGACTAATAACTATTGTTATAAGCAAACTCTGCCAAAGGCAAGAATCGATCCCACTGCCCTCCGAAGTCAATCACACTTGCTCTGAGCATATCCTCCAGGATCTGAACTGTCCACTCCAACTGCTCGTTGGTCTGCGGATGAAAGTTGTGTTGAGCTCTACCCGGGTACCCAACTTGCTCTATACTGCTCTCCAGAAATCCGAAGTGAACTGTGGGCCTCTACCTAAAATAATGGAAAAGGCACACCATGCAACCAGACAATCTCCTGAATGTAAATCTGGGCCAACCTCTTTAAAGAGTACGTAGCCATCACATGAATAAAGTGCGCTGACTTGGTCAGCCTGTCGGCAATGACCCAAACAACATCAAAATTTCTCAACGTCCACGAAAACCCAACTACGAAATCCATAGTGATGCGCTCCCATTTCCACTATGGTATAATCATCTACTGAAGTAGGCCACCTGGCCTCTGATCCTCATACTTAACCTGCTGGAAATTTAGGAATCTCGCTACATACTCAACTATGTCCTTATTCATTCACCGCCACCAATAATGCTGCCTCAGGTCACGATACATCTTCGTAGGACTTGGATGGATAGAATACTGAGAACTGCGTGCCTCCTATAGAATCTTCTCCCTCAATCCATGAACATTAGGAACACATAGGCTACCTTGGAGTCGTAGAACACCATCCTCACCGATAGTAACCTCCTTGGCACCACCCTATAGTACCGTTTCCCTAAGAAACAACAAGTGCGGTGACAAGCACAAAACACACTTAAATTCTGCTCACTAATCCAATATAGTGTAGTATAATATCGTATCCACAAGGATTGGATTTAAACAATATTTTCGTAGTTTCTACCTTGATTTCTATCCAATATGATCAACAATTGAGAATTATATGATTTTTAACTAAAATTAACTAAGAGTCTAAAGCTATTGACTAATGACAATCAAAACAAAGATAAGCAAGGAAGTTATCAGTNGAGAATCAACAATTGAGGTTTATATAATTTCTAACTAAAATTAACTAAGAGTCTAAAGCTATTGACTAATGACAATCAAAACAAAGATAAGCAAGGAAGTTATCAGTGGGAGGAAATAGGGGTTGATAAGATAGGTGCAAGATAATTATTTGAATTCAACCAACAATATAATGCAAATATATCCCAAGTTATGCCTCTCTCGATTACATGAACTAGTAAATATAGATGCAACAATTAAATCATCAAAAACGATTTAATTCATAAAACTAGAGTTATAATCCACAAACAATCATCAATACACCAAATCCATCAAACCCTAAAGAGAACCACTCCATAGATATGGAGCAATTCATCATAAATATAGTTAAAGTAATGGAAAACACTTAAAAAACAATTTCATTATCTTTCTGGCAGAAGTTATGGATTTCTCTTCTAAACTTGCCCGTTTCAGCTGAGGCGAAATATTTATCAAGGAATTTTCTGGTCATCTCCTCCCATGTTCTAATCGATCCCGTGGGCAAGCTTCGAAGCCACTTCTTTGCATCATCTTTGAGTGTGGAGGGGAATGCCTTTAAGTACACTGCATCTTGTGACATACCATTGTATTGAAAGGTGTTCATAATCTCCTCGAAGTCCATTAGATGTGTATTTAGATCTTCGTTTGGCTTCCCTCTAAAGACACAACAATTCTGAAGGATTTGAAGCAGCCCTTGCTTCAACTTGAAATTATTTGCTGCAATTGGAGGTCGTATATCACTTGATAAACCTTGATTGTAGACCGGTCTAGCATAATCTCAAAGTGTCTCCCAGGCATGGGAGCTATATTTCTGAACTGGTCTGCAGCCAAGGGTTGATTTTGAGCAATTCACCGACCCCTCTCTTCTTTGTAGATAATCTGTGCATCTCTAATAACTGCTTCCTCAGCATCCCGTGCAGCTTGTTCTCTTTGTTGGGCTGCCTCTCTTGCAGAAAAATCTACATTATCCTCACCGTTTCCACCCATAAGTTCTTTGGTTGAGGATTGCCCAACCTTTTCTGATGTCTCGGTGAGATTTCTTTCCTTCCTCAACTGTCGCAGTTGTTTTTCAATTTCTGGCTCGTATGGTAGCACTTCCTTCGCAGAAGTTCGAGTCATGCACCAACCTCAACCTGTAACCTGCGCACAGTACAAGAACACCAAATGTAAAAAGGAATACAAATAAAATAAAAAGAAAAATTTCTAAATTAGCACAACAAACTATTTCAAGCACTATTGATTGTCAATCCCCGGTAACGGCGCCAAAGTTTGGCGAGCGCAAAACACACACTTAAATTCTGCTCGCTAATCAAATATAGTATAGTATAATATCATATCCACAGGGATTGGATTTAAACAGTATTCTCGTAGTTTCTAGTTTGATTGCTATCCAAGATGATCAACAATTGAGAATTATATGATTTCTAACTAAAATTAACTAAGAGTCTAAAGCTATTGAAAAATGACAATCGAAACAAAGATAAGCAAGGAAATTATCAGTGGGAGGAAATAGGGGTTGATAGGATAGGTGCAAGATAATTGTTTGGGATCTAACTCTAGATATTTCACTTCTAATGTTTAAGTGAGTCTCTCGAGTTCACTCAATTATTAGTTCAAACGTTCAGCAAAAACTCCTCTCTCAATTAAGTCTTAACCTCACGAGATGAACCAATTTAAGCACGTGAAGATATACAAGAATGCGTAGTGGATTGGTCTTAAGGAAAACCACTTTCGATTATTCTCCTAACTAGGTTTAATCAATGAATCAACTAGCCTCTTTCGATTACTTAGAAGAATCTATGAATTCAACCAACAATATAATGCAAAGATATCAAAAGTTATGCCTCTTTTGATTACATGAACTAGTGAATATAGATGCAACAATTAAATCATCCAAAATGATTCAATACATAAAACTAGAGTTATAATCCACAAACAATCATCAATACACCAAATCCATTAAACCCTAAAGAGAATTACTCCATAGATATTGAGCAATTCATCACAAATATAGTTAAAGTAATGGAAAACATGAATTCAATCCAAACTCATGTCTTGAGTGAGGAAGGAATGATGAAATCCTTATGCTCGTGTTCTTCCAACTCCTCCTTAGCTTCCTTAGGTCGAATATGTGTTAAAAGTCCAGGAAATAATATTGTTCTATGTATTTATACCAAGTAGGGTCGGGCCCAGAAGAAATCACCTTTTCCTAGCCGAAATAGGAAAATAACCTATAAATATTGCATTGGCGCGCCGCATGGGGCCACGCGCTATGCGGGGCATTAATGGGGAAATCCAGAGAGCTATTTTCTGACAGACAATAGAGATTTGCACAAGCGTGGCACCCCACGCGCTGCCCCACGCGCTGCGTCAGTGGGGAATTCTTAGAGTACGGACCAAACTTCATTTTTCAAAGCCCAGACTTGGTCCTCGACCCCCGAACACGATCTCAGCTTAATCCCTTGGGCTTTTACTCAGATTTCAATGCTCCAAATAGCTCGAATTCATTCCATAACATCTACATAGCTCGGAATCACTCCTACAAGGCATAAAACACACAATTAGTGCAAAACACTACCAATTAAAGCTCAAACACAAGTAAAGTGCAGTGAATTAGAGTGCAATAAGCGACTAAAACACGAGATTATAGCATACCATCATGCGGATCATCGTACGAACGAGCCTTGATCCACTCAAATAATGAAGACTGAGCCACAACGCATGCAATAACTCGGCTGGGCTCTGAAATATCCAACCTCACAAGTCTGTTAGCCAAGGATTGAATGTCCAAAGCCAATGATCTCTCCTCTGCTGGAATGAATTCCAAACTACCCGTACTCTCGGCTTTTCTGCTCAAGGCATCCGCAACCACATTCGCCTTGCCCTGATGATAAAAGATGTTAATATCATAGTCCTTTAGTAACTCAAGCCACCTGCGTGGCCTCAAATTGAGATCCCTCTGCTTGAATAAATGCTGCAAGCTGCGATGATCGGTGTAAACCTCACAGCACACCCCATAAAGATAATGTCTCAAGATCTTGTGAGCATGAACTATCGCGACCAACTCTAAATCATGTACGTGGTAATTCTTCTCATGGGGCTTCAGCTGACGTGAAGCATATGCAATAACTCGCCCCTCCTGCATCAAATACAAAACAGAGGCCAACATGTGAAGCGTCGCAATTCATAATATACATCCCCGAACCGGAAGGCAACACTAACACCGGTGTTGTAGTCAATGCGGTCTTGAGCTTCTAAATGCTCGCCTCACAATCATCGGACCATCGGAACAAAGTACGCTTCAGGGTCAATCTAGTCAAAGGTGCCGCAATAAATGAGAAGCCCTCAACGAACCGACGATAATAATTTGCTAACCCCAAGAAGCTCCTGATCTCGGTTGCTGTGGTAAGACGAGCCCAACTTTGGACTGCCTCAATTTTCCTGGGATCCACCTTAATACCCTCGCTTGGTACAACATGCTCCAAGAATGCCACCGAATCTAACCAGAACTTGCACTTGGAGAACTTAGCATATAGTTTGTGTTCCCGCAGGGTCTGAAGCACAACTCTAAAATGATGCTCGTGCTCCTCCATACTACGCAAGTAGATATATGTCATCAATGAAGACATTGACAGATGACTCAATATATGGCCTGAACACCCTGTTCATAAAATCCATAAACGTCGTCGGGGCGTTGGTCAAGCCGAAGGACATCACTAGAAACACATAGTGGCCATATCTAGTCCGGAAAGCCGTCTTTGGAACATTCGAAGCATGAATCTTCAACTGATGATACCCAAATCTCAAGTCGATCTTAGAGAACACCCTAACATCCTGCAACTGGTCAAACAAATCATCAATACGCGGCAATGGGTACTTGTTCTTAATGGTAACTTTGTTCAACTGGCGGTAATCAATGCACATTCGCATAGTCCCATCCTTCTTTTTCAGAAACAACACCGGTGCACCCCAAGGTGGCACACTCGGGCTGACAAACCCCTTTGCTAACAACTCCACAAGCTGTTCTTTCAACTCCTTCAACTCTTTAGGAGCCATGCGGTATGGTTGAATAGAGATGGGTTGGGTACCTGGCGCCAAATCGACACAGATATCGATATCACAATCTGGTGGCATGCCTGGTAGATAAGAAGGAAACACATCAAAGAACTCCCGCACCACAGGCACTGAATCAATCGTGGGTGTCTCTGAAGAAGTATCCTGAACATAAGCCAGATAAGCCAAATAACCCTTCTTGACCATATGTCGAGCCTTCAAGAAAGAAATAACACGGCTGGATGTACTGATAGATGAACCCCTCCACTCCAATCTAGGCAAATCTGGCATCACCAAGGTAACAGTCTTGGCGTGGCAATCAAGAATGGCATGGTACGAAGACAACCAGTCCATGCCAAAGATGACCTCAAAGTTGGTCACGTCGAGCAACAGAAGATCCGCTCTGGTCTTATAACCACAGAAAGTCACAATACAGGACCGGTAAATCCGATCCACAACAACAGAATCGCCCACTAGCGTGGACACATATACATGAGCACCTAAGGACTCACGAGAAACACCCAAAACAATGAGCAAACAGAGATGAAACATATGAATATGTAGACTCTGGGTCAAATAGTAACAAAGCATCCCTACCGCAGACAGAAATAATACCTGTGATCATTACGTCTGAGGCTACTGCATCTGGTCTAGCTGGAAAGGCATAGAACCTAGCTGGAGCGCCACCTGGCTAGCCTCCACTTCTAAGGCGACCCCTACCCACCTGCCCTCCGCCTATGGTCGGCCGGACGGCTGGTGCGGTGATCTTAGGTTGATGGCCCTACTGTACTGCCTTGCCCCGAAGCCTGGGGCAGCATCTTCTCACATGACCAAACTCCCCACACTCATAAAAACCTCTCGGTGTGGAAGGTGACTGACCCTGAGTCTGACCCTGGGGACCTAAACACCTACTGGAAGAACCCTGAATAGCTGGTGGACAGTAAGAGCTCTCTGGAATGGCACTGAAATAGAGCCGTACTGGAGCACCCCGAGAAGGCGGCAGTGCTGAATAAGTGGGTCTGCTAGATTGGCCCCTCACAAACTGACCTCTGCTCCCAGACGGAGCACTACTGAACCCTCCAGAATATCGAGGCCGCTTGTCCCTTGGCGCCTGCTCTCGGTCCTGCTGACGAATACCCTTGATCCTTCAAGCTATCTCCACAACCTGCTCGTAAGGAGTCCCCATCTCAATCTCGCGGGCCATAGTGACCTAGATACCATAGTGCAAGCCCGCAATAAACCTCAGCACTCTCTCTGCATCGATGGGGAGTATCCTAAGTGAATGGCGAGACAACTCAGAGAATCTTGCCTGATAATTGTGCACAGACATCTGACCCTATTGGAGCCGCTCGAACTGACCCCCTAACTCTTCCTTCTAAGAGGGTGGGATATATGTCTCCAAACAAAGACGTGTGAACTGGTCCCAAGTCATGGGAGGAGAACTTGCTAGTATGCTAAAAATATAG
The DNA here is from genome assembly GCA_000715115.1 of Nicotiana otophora. Taxonomy (NCBI): domain Eukaryota; kingdom Viridiplantae; phylum Streptophyta; class Magnoliopsida; order Solanales; family Solanaceae; genus Nicotiana; species Nicotiana otophora. The sequence continues at coordinate 79,104 of AWOL01S0026832.1, read as the reverse complement.
GACTGCCACCATCTACGGGGCCTGCCCTCCAGCTAGAATGTGGTAAAGTCTACCTCATGGGACTCCAATACGTTTATGTTGTGCAGTCTGTCACTGCAGCGATCAATAAAGTCCATGGGGTCTTCATGTCGCTCACTGCCAAAGGCAGGAGGATGTAGCCTGGTCCACCTATCCAATAGCTTCTGCGGCTCACGAATCGCGGCTGGTCTGGCCTCTGGTATAGCTGCTGCAATTGCCTGAGCCCGCCCGAAGGTAGTGCATCAGGGGTATGATATACGGCAGCAACATGCCTTGGAGCCTGAGCGGGGGTCTGTGCTCCCCTTCCCGCTTGAGATGTGGCTGGGTAAACCAGCCTACGTCATAGCATCCATGAACCACATTATACGACCCATGACGTCCTAGAATCCTGGTGCGAACATGAAAACCACCCGGGCTGGCTCAGCTACAGGCACTTCGCCCTACTCCTCAATAACAGGATCCTCCACTGGATCGACTGGTGGAACAATAGGAGCAACTCTAGGATGCCCTCATCCTCTGACAGGAGTTGGAGCCCTCCCTCAGCCTCTAGCAACAGGGGGAGTGGCTCCTCCACCACCGGGTACATCTGTCGTACGCGTTTTCACCATGTGTAAGAGAATAACAAAAAGATACTTAGCACAACATCAACTGTAAGATAGGAGATGAATAAAGAGATGTTTCCTAACACCCTATAGCCTCTCGAAGATAAGTAAGGACGTCTCCACATTGATTCACAAGACTCTATTAGGCCCGCTTATGACTTGTGAGACCTATATGAACCTAGAGCTCTGATACCAAGCTTTCACGACCCAATTCACATTATAGGCCATGATGGCGCCCAACGTCGGCGCTAGGCAAGCCATTAGTGAACTATCCATGTAATTATTCATTTTAATATTTATAAAGTCATTGATTTTATTTAATAAGAGAACGATTAATAAGTGATTGTAATAATGTAAAACATGAAATAAATGAAAAGGCGAAGTAGTGAATTTAATAATCAAAAACACAAAAATATCCACTAGAATCTCCCAAAACTCGATGTTACAAGTGCACGAGCAAACTAGTAGAATATACAAAACCTCCTATACTGTCTGGAGTAAGATAGGCAGGAAAATAAATACAACAAGAAGAGACTCAGGGCGCTGCAGAACGGGCATAGAGAACATCTTACCACTAAGTCTCCGGGTAGCGAGGGTACGCGTCTGAATGGCCGCCAGATGTACCTGCCTCTGATTCTGCACGATTAGTTCAGAACTGTAGCGTGCACACATAAACAACATGTACCCATTAAGTATCTAGTCTAACCTCGAAGAAGTAGTAACGAGGGGTGGACATCGACACTTACTAAGGGTCAATAAATAAAGTGTAGAAATTATAAATAGGCATGGAATACATAAGTAACAACGAATTATTGAACAATAAATAAGTGATTCTTTAAATAAATATCAATTAGAACCTCCCACTATCATATACTAATTTCAACAAATAAGAGCTATCAAGTAATTATAAATTCTCAACTCATGGAAGAAATATCAAGTATAATCGGACTCCGAGCAATATCACGTACGATTTATGCCAAGGTAGTATGGCCCGATCTAGAATAATGTGTACACTGCTGAGCGTCGACCGACGTGAATCATAGATGCATCTATTATACTGTTGAGGTGTTCGGCTCGATCCACAGGAAGAAAGAATACTCTACGAACTCTGATTTACGGCTACTACATAAGAATAATACTCATGGAAGGTATAATTTCCACCAACAGTCAAGTAACCCACCAAGACTCAAGTAGTGAAGCTCAGTCTTTACAAATCCTTTATCAAATTCCAAATATAGTTTAAGTAATTAAGCTAACAAGTTGAGTACATATAATACAAGTAATACATGGTAGAGTATAAAACTACCCGGACATAAGCATGATTGTTTTAGCTACATGCGGACTCTCGTCACATTGTGCGCACGAAACACCCACAATTATTAGCAAACAATTATTTATAGAACCTACGGAAAAAACTCCATCTTATAAGGTTAGGCAAGAGACTTACCTCGTTTTTAAGTTCTCTTCCCGGTCCACAATTCACACTAAAGCCTCAAATCGGTGCGACGTAATCCAAAACTAGCCAAATATTGTATAAATTAATCAATATATGCCCAAAAGTTTATAATTTAACTATTAGAGTAATTACCTAACCCAAATTGGAAAATTCCTAAAATTCACCCCTAGGCCCACGTGCCCGGATTCCGGAAATATTTGTAAATAAAAGTTACCATAAGCTCACGATCCCAAATATATAATTTCTACTCAATTCCATAATTATTTTCGTGGTCTAATCCCATTTTTATCAAAATCTTTGTTTTTCAACCAAAATCCTAATATTTTCACAATTTACATGTTAACATCTACCCATAATTTATGTATTAAGCTCACATTATATAGAAATCACTTACCTCCAATAGCTAGCTAAATATCCCTCTTTAAGGAGCTCTAAATTCGGCCAAGAAATGTGAGAAAGGAAGGAAATAAGCCAAATCCAGATTATTAAAAGACACACTGCCCAGTTAACCCTTCTTCGCGATCGCGAAGGCAAAGCTTCTATCGCCCAGGATTTTCTCTTTGCGAACACGTGGGCAGACTCATGATCGCGTAGGCTTGCCCATCCTGGCCTTTGCGAACGCGAAGGGTATTAGTGGTTGAACCCTCCCAAGCCTCTTTCTTCTATGCGAACGCGGGATTGCCTTCATGATCGTGAAGACCTCAGGCCTCAAACCTATGAGAACATGAGCGCTTGATCGCGATCGTGAAGAACAAATCACCCCACAGTCCAAATCCTTCACCGCGAACGCGACCCCATCTCTGCGTTCGCGAAGAAAGAAACCAGAACCAGCAACTCAATACTTTTGTACTTAGCTCCGGGCGGTCCGAAACATGCCCGAGACACCCAGGACCCCATCCAACTGCACCAACAAGTCAATAAACATAATGCGGATCTTCTCGAACCCTCTGAACACGTAAAATAATATAGAAACTAAGAACCGCACCCCAAAACTAAATTGGATCAACTTATGTCACGACCCAAAATCCAACTAGTTGTGATTGCACCTAACCCAGCCCGCTAGGTAAGCCAATCAGCAACAATCCAATTCAAATGAGACTTACTGAGAAAATAAATGATGAAATAACTGAAGTTTTATACACTTCCCAAGGACTGGTAGTACAAATCATGAGCTTATAAGATTTTGAGTTTACAAAGCTTGTATGAAATAAATACATCATCTGTTTGAAGTTTACATGAACAGATTAATAATTCTAAAGCTACCAAGAACAAAAGGCAGCTATGACCAGAATGCAGGTACGTCTTCAATGCCAGCAACCGCTACACACAGCAACATCAGCATCCAAAATCTGCTCGCAAGTGTAGTATGTGTACGACCTACCCCATGTACTCAATAAGTAATAAACCTAACCTTAGGTTGAAAGTAGTGACGAGCTTGGACAACGGTCAGAGTCTAACACCAACAGTCAGGAACAACTCAAAACAATATAAATAAAGCAGTGCAAGTAATAACTCAAAGATATGACGCTCAGCTCGTTCACAGCTACAAAAAATAGGAATGCTTTTCAGGTGTAATAGTAAGAAAACCAAAATTTTTCAACGAAGTCACCAAAATGTGAGTATATCAGAAAACTGCGATTTTCTTCCAAAACATTCAACAACAGATAAGATATTTCAATATCAGATAGCATGAGGAAAGTACATCTTTATACCTACATGTCAATGTGCATGTGAAGTCATGAATGTCACAATATCATGTAGTATGAGAAAATACATCTCTATGCATGTATGTCAAATATACATGTCAATGCAATCCATCACAGTGATGAATTCATGTATCATACTCTTAGAGTATTCAATCTCACTGTCTCACACTCCCACACATCATGCTCAATCCCTCCGCACACTCAATCACTCAGCATTGTACGGTACCTGCTGCGACGTGCAGCCCGATCCCATCATGAATCAATAAACACTACGCTCACTACTGGCATGTTAGACTCTGGAGGGGTGGATCCTATCCAAGCACTAATATAAGTGTCACGCCCTAACCTCGAGAAGTGCGACTGGCGCTCAACCGAGTGAACCGGGCCGAGTAAGCCTGTTAGATACTATCTACCCAATTAACCCATGATCAAGAAAAGATGTGATTTCATTAATTAGACAGAAGGAAGTTCATACATACAACATTAATCCGTTTCATTAGCTATTTCGCCTTTAAGTCTTAGAATACACCGATTCTTATAGTCTGAGAGGAACAAGTGATCAAACACAACATATAATTGTTTAACATTCCCACCACTCATATATAACCCACATAGTTTCTACGGAGCCTCCAAAGATAAAAAAGAGAGTAAAGATGGTGCCGGCAACAAGGCCCCGGCTATACCTCAAAAAGTGACCATAATATAAGCAAAGGTACAATACATGACCTCGAAATGAAATGGGGCTCACCAAGTCCGCTGAGAAGAGGATGCAACACTATCTGTGATCAACACTGTCTGTTATATAACCACCTGCATCCATTTAAAGATGCAACGTCCCCGGCAAAAGGGATGTTAGTACCGTCGAATAGCACTAGTATATAAAGCTAAACACCAACTTAATAGAATGAATCATAATACAAGAGGAACAGTCAAAAATTCAATAAGGGCTTCAAACAATAGTAAAATAACAACTTAAGGATCATATAGGTTTTTAAGACAATTTCCATATTATTAGGTTGGGTGACCTTTAGTACCGATATTTCACAATTCACAATACCTCCGTATTCTTACACGGAGTCCGATCTCAGCCCGATCGACTAGGCCATATCATTTAATACATTACCACAATTTCATTATAATTTCCAGCACAGTGCCACCATGTGTGCAGCATGGCGTCCGATCACGACCCGATCGGCTAGGCCATCTCATTTGAGACATCAACCCTTTTCACAATTTCATCCACAATACCACCGTGTTCTTACACTGAATTCGATCTCGGCCGATCTAGGCCGTATCATTTGAGACATCAACCCTTTTCACAATTTCATCCACAATACCACCGTGTTCTTACACTGAATTCGATCTCGGCCGATCTAGGCCGTATCATTTGAGACATCAACCCTTTTCACAATTTCATCCACAATACCACCGTGTTCTTACACTGAATTCGATCTCGGCCGATCTAGGCCGTATCATTTGAGACATCACCCATATTCAATCTTTCATCTTAATTCATATTTCTTTCCCATACATTCAATACAATGGCACGAGTAGCCCCAATTATAAAGTTATTCTTGGCGCTAGGCTGTATTTCATAATTCAAGTTCTTTTCCACATTCTAACATTGTTATTATCAACAGCAATAAGGTTTCCATTCAAGACGTTAAATTCACATATGAGCAATTTGGGAGTCTTAGACACATAGAGGCTTTTCATACAATTTGGCATAAAACCCTTTATTTCAATCTTGACATGAAGTCTTAACATTTCTAACACATATTCCACATTTTTGAACACATCCTCAAATAACAAGTTTAAATGTGAATCATTTAGACTAAATATTGAACTTGCATCCTTCAACACAAACACATTAGAAATCGCCAATTCTATAATGAACAAGAGCTTACTCCAATTACATGAACACCGTGGGGTTCGATTCTAAGAAGAAGGGGATTTAGCCAATATACCTCAATTGAGCTTCTCAAACTCTAAAATGATCCGGAATTTTTAGTAACTTCAATCTATTTTAGAAATATAACAAGTTGGGCCAAAATTAGGAAGATGAACATGGTTTTAGCTCATTTGAGCATATTATCAAACACTAGGTGTGCATCAATGTTTTAATGCCCTTTTTGTGGAAGATTCCATCATTCCCCAACCCATGCTCTATCATCTTTAGCTCACAATCTTCCCACATACTACAAGGATACATACATGCAAGGTAAGCACTCCCATCCCCATGAATTACCTTACTAATGGCCCATTCTAGTTACATTTTAAAATTAAGAGTTTGGGTGATAGAATCTTACCTCTTAGGAAGAAGACCTAGATGCCTCTCTTGATAATCTTCAAGATTTAAGTGAGAATTGAAGAACAATTTGATGAAGATCATTTCTCCCTCTAGGACCCTCTCTATCATGCTAAAAATATCAGAAAATATCTCAAACTGGTCCATGGGGTGTGTTTTAACGGAATAGGGTCGGGTTTAAAAACTCCAAAAAAGAAGCTCCGGAACGGGTTTTGCGGTCGCATATGCGACCGCATAATGACCGCGAAAATGGGGGGGGGGGGGAGGACTGGAAAAGAAGTGATCTTGTCTGCGGTCACTATGCGGCCCGCATACCTGTTCCGCGGTCGCATAATGCACCGCAGAACGGTTCTGCTATCGCATAGTGCACCGCAGAACCTCCCTCCAAAAAATCCCAAGGTGGGATACGCAACAAGAATGCGGCCCGCGAAACGGTTATGCGGTCGCATAGTGGCCGCGAAATTGGGCATAAAAACTTTCCCAGAAATCTGCCCAACTCTCCGACTAGTCTGCGGCCGCAGAATGGGCCGCAGAAATGCGTACTTCTGCCCAACATTTTTCTTCTACTATTATTTACCTCTACGTCTACTTTGGCATCACGGAAATCTAGGTTTTTAGGAAAACTTTTACGGAGCCTTACATTCTCCCCCATTTAAGATTATTCGTCCTCGAATGAGGATCAGGGTCCATTATTTTTTTTAGCAAATTATACTACTAGGCGGTCTGCCCAGTAGGTAATTTATTAATAGTAAAAGAAAAACTACAAAGGAAGAGTACAAGTAAGAGGGGCAAAAGCTACATTAGTGTTGCATCTAATAGCAAACACATACTGAGCTAGACCTTACCTTACAATTCCTATTGAGGCATGAACAACCTCATCTTTAGCAAGCATGTAAAAAATAAGAACTCGAAAGTAGTAAATACTCTATGATCATCATAAAGTTTATAACACACTCTATGATGATATTACATATGATAATGCTTAGAAAATGATAAAATAAAACAAGGTAGAAATTGGATTCTTGCCCCTCATTCATGATACTTGTGTGTTCTTCAAATTGTAGCTCCTTAAAATCCTCTTCAGCTATCTTCAATAAATATTCATAATTCCTCATTTCTTCTTCGATCGATTGGACATTGTAGATGTGGTCGGGGCTGCCCCTTTTCGCTTTGCATCTCTCATTGGGAGTATCCTAAGTGTCACTCTTTCATTCACTTTACCATCCCAACTATTCTCCATTGTGTGTGTCTTATTATTTTTTCCACTATGCGTAGGGGATATATCTCCACATCTAGCTGTCTTAGCTCGGCAATAATCAAGCAAATCTTCTTCCTCGCTTTCTTCAAAAATTACAACATGTAAGTTGTTCTGTAGTTGTTGAATAGCACATTTCTTTGCAACCATATCTAATGGTTCATGCCTTTTCACAACCATGGCAACATTAGAGGAGTTAGGAGCCTGCTAATCGTTCAGCTTCACTGTTTCAGCATGGTGCACCTGCTGCAATTTCTTCTTCTTCTCTGTTGATGCATTTGATGTTGGAGATATTCTGGTGATTGGTATATTTGGTGAACCAACTGAATGCAATGATTCCTCATGACAATTTTCATCTTCAGTACCATTGAAATCACTGAAATCATCATCTTCATCTTCTTCAAATTGGTCAGCCCAAGTTTGATTCTCTTCATCTTTAAGCCTTGGAAAAATTCGACCTACAATTTGATTCTCTTGTCGACTTGTTTTTTCAGTGGTCACCTCCCTAAATACTTGAATTCTCTCCCTAATTACTTCATTATTATTTCCTGTAGATAGTAGAGGCTGCCCAGAACCACCACTATGCTCACCAAACGACTCGAAACATTGGGAAGGAACGTTTTGTGCCGAGATATTCAAAGTGACAAATGGTTGTTTGATCATGGGATTCATCATAGCAACCTGAGATTCTTTTATTATTCTAGTCACCTCCGGATTGGATATATGCATTATTGGAACAACTACATATTCATTTGTAGCAGATTCAAAAGCGCATCAAAGGAATTCGAGAAAAATTCTTTTGGGACAGTAATTCGACCACCTAGAACACTTACTGTTTGCTGCTGTTTTTGTAGATTTGGAGATGTATTTTGCCTAGCAGAAGATCGAACCACCATTGTCCAATCTTCCCCAGTTGATTTCCTTGCTATTCCATCGTCCTTAGACTTAACATCCTTTGATCCAGTAACATGTCCAGCAGTTCCCCCGTTACTGCTGGAATTTTCAGCTTGCAAACCAATATTAGAATCCTCCTTGTCACCTTTAGGTTCAGCAGCTGCTTGTGTATCTTCCTTATGAACAACCTGCTCAGTCTCATTCATAGCATGATCGACATCACACAACAAAGCATAAAAAGAGTTGGAGATCCCAATGACTGTCGATGAGACAAACTGATTGTTAAGGGCTGGAGTTTGCTTCTTGGTAGGTGATCTATTCCCCCTGTCCATTTCTTACTCCTTGTATCTGATTTTCTTGGAGTTGTAGCCGATTGTCTTGGAGTATGATGTACCTGCCTAATGTTTTTAGCTGTTGAATGAATTGCCGTAGTCCGATCCTCATTATTTTCCAAGTAAGCAGTAGGTTTGAAAACCCCAGCTGCTACATGATCCTTTCCAGCAGATTCTTGAAGTTGTATAGCCTCTATATTGACCCCTTTAGACCCTGTGGAAGTTGCATATTGTAATGCCTCAACACCCAATGTAGCAGTAGGTTTAATAACCCAGTGATATCTCGACTACCAGGTGGTTCCGCTGCAGCAGTACCCCCCAGCTTTGAAACAACCGCCTCACTACTCAATGCCGTAGGAATTGTAGATACTGCATATTCTAATTCCATAACATCTACATGATCAACATTAGCTGTTGCCCTCAAACGAACAATACCTTCAGGCTGAAAACTAGAAACCTGAAATTTAACATCTTTTACACTCTTTCCAATTGAATTAGTTTGTGCGTGATTCTTAGGATTGGGTACTTGGTCAGATACAATAACTGCACTGCTGTCCAGCAGCTGCTGAAGCTGTCCAGTTTCAATAGTTGAACCTTTAAGAACTCCAAATGAGCATCGATCAACCACAGCGTCGCACAACCTAGGCAATATTGAACTAGTAGCTGGATCCACATTTGAATTTCAAGTCACAGCACATTCTACATTTAGCTGTTTATCACATTTTAATTCCTTCCCAATTCTGTTGACTTTTAATCCTTGTGCCACCGTAGCCAAAGCTCGATCAACTTGTATCTCGACTAATTTAGAATTCTGCTTAATCATTTTTCCAGCAACTGCGACGCCCAACTCCCCTTTTCCATAGTCTTGCACAGTATCCATTTGTTGATTTGTACCAGCTATCACTTGAAACATCCCTTGTTCCACTAGAACTCCAGCAGTTGGAAAAATTGAACCATCATTTGTTGTTGATTCCAAGCACGTTCCTCTAGCAATCATCTTCTCAATTCCTTTCTCTTTTCCATCTTTTAATTTCTGTAAGCTAGTTTGCCCCTATCCAAGCCGTGCTTCATCAGGTTTTTGGCGACCAACTGGACCGTTAGTAACAGCGTTCAGAACTCGATCAAAAACTGCAGTTGAATCCACCTTCAATTCCTTAGCAATCCTAGCAATATCTGTTGCGACTGGAACTGTTACAGCACCAGTAAGAGCTGCTAAATGTTCAGCAGTACCTTCATTAGTAATTCCATTTTGTTTAGCCAATTTGGCATTCAAAATCTCCCTCGCATCACCCTGATATTTTTCAATATCAGTGCACATGATTTCTGCATCTTCTTGTGAATTTGTTGCATGTTTTCTCAGTAGTAAACGACAGTCATCCTCACCATGCCCTTGATGCTTACAAAAAGTGCAAAAACGAGGCAAGTTATCATAAACAAAGTTCTGAACATGTTCAAACACCTGCCCTGTTTTTTCATTCACCAATTTTATCCTCAATTGTTGCGGCAGATTACCTAGCAGATCAAGTTCTACCTTAACCCTTGTTGTGCTAGGTCTGGACTTCTCTTGGGTTGCTTTATCAATTGCAATTGGTTTACCCGCCGCTGAAGCAATGGACAACAATGACTGCTTTGGAAATAACATAGAAGGCAGGCTAGGAAACGATATCCACATAAAAGCTTTGCTCGTCTCCTCTTTAGGGTTAAAACCAATGGTCCGTGGAAAAATTCTAAACTGTAATTCTTGTGCTTTGATTGTTAAATAATTAACAGATTTTGCAGCAGCAATAACATAATCGTCATGTCTATCAAACCTTTCCAAGATATGTCTTCTTGCGAGCCATCCAACAAGGCAGCGACCTTTCTTTCCAAATTGTATAGGCAACAATTTTCTGAGTTCTTGCATATCATATTGCTCTTGCGAAAATTTGATTACCAGGGCTTGATGTAGTCCTTCGTCCTTAACAAATTGAGTTACTTCCTCCATTGTAAATTTAATTATGGCTTCCCCATGGACGAACTCCACTCTTTTTAGTTCGATTCTTGCCGGATTTTGTTCTGATTTGTTGGATTCCAGTTGCGCTGCATATGAGTTTGATGGATTATGGTTTTTGATTGTCTCTCCCACAACATTAAGCTGGGGAGAGATGGTGGAAGCCATGGCTATGCTGGTCCCCCATAATCTGTCGCCCAAAGAAGAGAGTGGAGGGAGCGTTTTTGCGAAAAGTCAATGGGTCCATTATTAGTACCTTGTACAACCTTATTCTTTTTTAACTCCACGCGAGCAGCTCCAAATTTAACTAACTCCTCAAATTTTTAAAAATTTCGTCAGAGTTTTTTTTGTAATTAGGCCTATCCACCTGACAGAGAGCCCCAGAAATACATTTTACAAATATATGCACAATTCAACGACGTAACAAACTCATAATAGTACCAATCGTGGCCTCATAAACAACACATAATCAAAAGGAATACCTTTACATTAGCTGAATAAGTGATAAAAAAATTCATAGGCGATAAGTTCATAAATCTTAGTGCTCCCTTAAAGGGGGAATATGGTGTGATGCGGCATTAAGTCAAAATTAAGTGGTTTTAGTAACTATCGAATGGTAAAGGGAGAATGCGATAAAAATGAGAAAGGGATGAGGTTGCAGTCATTCAAATCCTACACATATGCAACTATTCCAGAACATTATGCAAACACGACGTCAAGAAGAGGAAGTAAGGGTTCCTGCCCAAGATGTTATTAATAGATAAAGAGCTAGTTCGAGACGTAAGTTAAGACAAAGGAAATAACCCAAGAAAGATTTCGCAGAATATTAATATGAGAATGGGCCAACGAATAGTTAGCAGTTGATTCAAGAAGAGCCTAGTTATGGCTAGACAAGAGGATACAGACAAATAAACGGATCATGCAAGATAAACATAGTGAACCCCAACATGGGGAATTTAGTCTCGCAGATCTGACATCGTGACCCTTGAGATATATTTAGATTGGAGTTGGGGTAGTTAAAGGTAAATAAAAAAGAATGCCACTGGGAAGACAGTCAAGATATTAGTTCAGAAGCAACCCTACAAGTAAAAGGGCGTGGAAATAAGTAACTACGAATAATTATAGGCGGGGAAGAACATCAAAAACTTCCGTCAAGTATACGATGTGATAAGCTTGTAACTTTACAAGAGCCAGAAGGTCTCCCTAAGTACTACAACGAAAGACTAGCTGGGAAAATAATGAAGAAGGCTTCAACCTAAGCACAGTGACCTGAAGACGAAATGGTCTTGTAACAAAAGTCTCACAACAATATTGTATGCACTTCATAAGAAAGTGGCACCTATCGTGGCTAATGAACGGGAAGAAGAAAATAAAAATCAAAAGGTGATATTCAAGATCATATGGGTTGTATGGAATTCCAATATATGTGGACACTCAGACAAGCCAAGTATTCGTGCAACAAGTGGCAGAATGACCAGGAAAAGTAATTTCTTACATTTAAAGAAAGCTTAGAAGGAATGAAAGGAATTATTCGATCAATGATCCAAAGTTAGTTACGTTATGAACGAACTTAAAATTTCAGAGTATTATCCATGCAGCATATATATTGACATTCATACAGCCGTAGAAGACTCCGGTATAGGTTAAAAGAAAGAATTGAGCCTAGGGCATAGACAAATAATTGAATTGTCAGAAGATTGTATCATGGATATTCCATAGTGCCCATGAAAGGCTAAAGTAATAACTAATACTAGGAGTCGCAGATCGGAAGATAGCTTAAGCCTACATGAAGGCTGATTAGAAGGAAGAGGAAACTAACGAGTTTAATCAACTAAGTAAATCAGGAGTGTGATTATTGGACCTAGAAAATTACAAGAATCGTGATTGAGAACATAGAAGAATCACTCTTAATATCAGAGGTACAAGAGAGATAGTACAACAACCATATTCTATAACGGCTCTATGATAAAGCCAGTTAGAAGAGTACTAGCCTTATAAGAAGTCAGTATGAAGCTCCCACCGGATTGTGTATGCACCAGAGGTGCAAGTATTATAATAGAGCTTCAAGTTGTGAATGCGAATTATACCTGTGTGAAAGCAAGGTCATAAAAGAGATAGAAGATGTGATGTGAGATTTTAAGGTAAATAAGGTAAAGGTGAACAACGTACGAGATACTCAAATGCAGAAGGTTGCGAATAATCCATACTGCAGATAGAAGGCTAGAAGCGCTGGGATTCAGTATCCAGGAATGGTAGCCGCGTCATCAGCAGCATATCTTCCAACCTATGGTTTCTAAGTATCGAGAGGTCTAATTAAGAGAGTAAAGAAGAGTTAAAGACGATGTGATGTCTCACTTGATGTTCCAAGATGACATAAGGAAACCTATGATGCAAGAAAGTTGAAGGAAGGTTGCGAGTAGTATAAATAGATATGTATAGGTCGCAAGCTAAAGTATGGTAAAGAGACAAGGCTTTAGGAAGACAGGAGTAAGGATAAGAAAGGGCGAGTGAGAAGGTGACGAGAATGGATAAGTCCTCAGGATTAAGCCCATGAAAACAAGAGAGCTGGTGATTTCTCTAAGTTATAGAAAGCTCAGTATAGCCTGAATGAACTCAAAGAAGTCTAAGACTAATGACATTTAGAAGAGATGGGATGTCGCCCTGATAGTACAATGAGCGTGTAATTGTGATAGATAAAGGATGACGATTGGGCCTTCGATTGAGTAATGATTTGAAGAGGATTTCATGAATTGTATGGGATTAAAATACCCACATAAGTGAATCACATTGGGATGCTATAAAATACGGTTATTGAAGTACAATATCGCCGCTAAATGGATCAGGACACTCACTTCAAATATTTCTCGATGCAACGTAAGCCCCTAGTGGCAAGGTATTACAAAAGAAGTTTCACGTCATCAGTGGTATATTGTAGATCAATATTGAGGTGAATCAACAATGGATGGATGGTATATTGTAGATCAATATTGTAGATGTCATTCTTAAGATGAACAATAATAAGGAAGCATTAAAGGACTTAGATTTATACATATGGGATAAGCAACGAAAGTAACCTAGAGTTCGATAGCAAACCTCAGTAACGATAAATCGAAGTAAGAGTTGTGGTATTGTATGACCTACATAGATGCAGTAAAGTCATACAAATGGATAACTAGGTCTATGAAATAAGATATAGCAATATTCGTAAGTTCAACAAAGTATCGAGTAAAGGACTTCAGTATACCTATAGATGCCCAGAGAGACATGTGTATCAAGCTCTGTATATGCTTACAAAGTAGGCCTAGAGATTGGCTAAAATCTGAAGGAAAAAGGAGAGAAGAGCTGCATAGGTGCACATACAAAGAAGAAGTCGTACAAGCTGCATGATAGAAGGTAGCAAGAGTTACGAGATTGGAAGAATTCTGACCACAGACCGTGGTGTGGGAAAGAGGCTTAAAGGGGGGAATGCCCTGGCCTTTGGATTTATTCAAAGAACAGTTGCCTAAATAGCAAGAAGAGTATTAAAATAGTCACAAGAGCTATGGGTTATGAGAATGATAAGTGCATCATCCAACATTTGAGGACAAATATTCCAAAGGGGGGAATGATGTTACACCCCTTATTTTTGTACGTAAAAGTACGCGATAAATAAATTAATGAAAGCTCGAAAATAAGATATTACATCCTGCATTTTTGTATATTAATTTTTTGTCATAAGTTAATCGATGTAAGCTTGGGAATGGGATTATTTTGAGATTATAAGCATTATGCTATTTCAAACAAGCGATAAGTTAATTCGCGAAGGTGAGAGCGTAAGAGAATCGAAGAAAATGAGTTCTTTCGAAGTTTGGCAATTTGGGGATAAAATACGGTCCAAGCTATAATATCCTGTATTCATGGACTGGTACCATACAAGGTACCACATGACCATGATAGTAATGTGTATAAAGTGTGTTAAAAGTGAGAAGTATTTTAAGTAATTTGAAATAATTTTTAATTATGTGGGCAATTGGTTAATTATTGGATTAGCGGGGGATTAATAAGTTGATAAAGGAAAATGGGTGAATATTTGGATAAGTTTAAGGAGGCATTAACGTGGCAACCAAGGGGATTTGTTTAAAGCACAACTATGTGACTCTTGAATCACTTTGCAAGGTGGAAACATTTAAAGAAATGAGCACCTTCATTTCAAATGGTTAAAAGAATGTTATCAAAAGGGCAAAAGATGGTACAACCCTATTGATTTCCTTTCTTGTATGATTGACGTTAAGTTTTCTTGATATTTAGAGAATGTGTAGATTAACAAAACAGAGCTTCTTTGACGAGTCTTTCTAGTGCAGCATTCCCTTCCTCTAGTTTAAAAGGTGAAAGACTAGCTTTTCATTTGGTATTTGAAAACAATCCGAATTCGAATCTTGCTAAGACTTACAAAGTAACGATGGAGCTTAATCAATTTATTTGAAACTTCAAAGCGTGAGATTTGCGATTCTAAGAGAGTACGGTGTAATCTTTCTTAAGAATATCATACAGAGTTTTCCCTACTTTGATCCGCCGTTACGTATTGTCGTGATCAACGGTGATAAAGGCATTGTCAAGAGAATCCATTCAGGTATGTTAAGGCTGTCCTCTATTTCCTTTTGGCATGATCCAAATGATATAAATGAAACTAGTAAAACAACTTTCATAAATGACCCTATTCATAGAAATATTAGGGGTGTCTATATTCTCGATTTGCAATATGTCTTATTATTCTATAATTTGTTCATGGGTCTCAGAAAATACGTAAGTTAATAAAGTTTATTTCATGATATTAATCAGAGGCACAATGGTCTTATGACGTTCCGAGAAGTTTTATTGACGTACTTCTTATGCAATGCATTCATTTATATATGTACATTGACCCATGACCAGATGACGTTATATACGTGTATATATGTATATATATATGTATATGGGATATGGGAAAAGGTTACGGTGTTATATACGCACCACCACCTGATCATCTGGTATATGTTGATGATTTGCCCTTAGTGGCTGAATTGATATGATAGGATGCCCTCAGAGGCTTGATGATGTTATGAACGCATATAAACATGCATGGTATGACATTTATACGCATATGCATGACATTATAAGTATTGAATGATTCACAGAGCAATTCAGACTTACATGTCGAGTCTTTCACTCCATGTTTGTCTCATATCTATTATTTACCGATTTTCATTCCTTACATACTCGGTACATTATTTGTACTGACGTCCCTTTTGTCTGGGGATGCTGTGTTTCATGCCCGCAGGTCTCGATAGACAGGTCGAGAGTCCTTCAAATAGGCGATCAGCTCAGCGGAAGATGTTGGTGTGCTCCATTTGCCCCGGAGTTGCTTGTTTGGTCAGTTTACATCGGACATGTATTAATTGGTATGTCGGGGCCCTGCCCCGGCCTTATAACGTTTATGTACTCTTAGAGGCTTGTAGACATATGTCATGTACGTGAAAGATTGTATGGCCTTGTCGGCCTGTGTTCAATATACGAGTGATCATTTTGATCTTATACCATATGTCATATGCATAAGTTGGTATTACATGTTGGGTCGCCCTACGACAAATGTTCCCTCACGTTTCATTCTAGTTATTTCATGACAATCGTTTGGACCTTTTATCAATGATAGTACGATAAGAAAGATACGTTATGTTGGTACACGGTTGAGTAAGGTACCGGGTGCGCGTCGCGGCCCATCGGTTTGGGTCGTGACAAAAGTGGTATCAGAGTAGTTTTGTCATAGGGAGTCTACAAGCCGTGTCTAGTAGAGTCTTGTTTATGGGTGTGTTGTGCACCACACTTATAAGCAAGAGGTTGCAGGGCATTAAGGAGTGTCATTCTTTCTTCTTACTCTAGATCGTGTGGTAGAGCTCAGTTGTAAGAACTCAATTTACTAAACTCTATCTTATTCATAATACGAGGATGCCTACATCCAGAAAGACGGTTGGTAAGAGATATAGTTGTGGAGGAGTTGAGTCAGAGGAACTCAATTTTGCATGATTCTTATGATGAGTAAATTTAAGGTCTTCAACAAAACATGTGGGTACTAAGACGTGTAAGCTTCCTGATATGAATATCAATCCATCCATATGGTGAAAAGCAATGAGAGATTCAAAAGATAGATACAAGTTTCAACAAGTAAAAGAAGCAAGGTGAAGAAGGGTACGAGGCACCTAGTAAATAAAGAATATCAGTATTTACAATTCAGGCAGAGGAATATAAGCCTTTTGAGTTACCTTCAACCATAAAAAGGTATGTATTGGCCACACCCATCTCATTTATGCCTTATGGGGGCTAACAGAATTTGTATAAGAGAAGGCAGGATGTCAAGATCTAGCTAGAGTTAGGGTAACACAAAATGGTGGATGGATTGTTAGCGTTAGCTGACATTTCCGAACGATATTGCAAATATGCTAATAGATCTCCTTGTGAGACACCCAGAGGGTGCACTGTAAAATAATACATCTAGATATGAATACTACAAAGATAGGAACTAGAAACCTTGAAGGGATAAATATTACCTTAGTGTAGCTCCTGTCCCTAGTGGAGAAAAAATGTTAGGCAAGCCAAAGAGCCGGTAGATGCAGCAAGGGGAGCTAAAAGCAAAAGAATGTCTTGTTCGAGTTTCAAAATAAAGTGATAGACATAAATGTTAGCGGGAAATAAGAAGAGAGTTAATGAAGCATTATGAGTAAAATGTGATACATGGATGACAACGGTAAATCAAAAGGATGATAATATTACAGAGTATGTAGTCAAGTGACGGAAAAGACGAGAGGTGAAACGCTATGAGACGACGAAAAAGTATAGGCCATAAAGTCGTATCCTCATTTCGAGAAAAAAGTTTGTGACTCCATGTCTACTTTTATTAACCTCTACGTCTACTTTGGCATCACGGAAATCCGAATTTTTAGGAAAACTTTTACGGGGCCTTACAATAAGCCATCATGGCCTGCTGAGGCATGTACCCCGATCCCATCAATAATATATATAAAGCCAATGTGGCATGTTACGGCATGCAGCCCAATCCCATCAATCTCACTCACAATCCGGCCCTCAGGCCCCAACTGAGTCATCAATTCCTCCAGTCTCTCGGGCTCACAAATCTCATGCCAATCAGCCCAAACAATGATAACATGATGTGACAACAAATGATAACAGAGACTGAGATATGTTATGCAAATGAATGAAAATGACTGAGTATGTGATATCAATTTAAGCAAATAACTCAATAGTAGAAATGACCTTAGTGGGTCCCAACAGAATAAGTACATGGCCTAAACGTGATTTCTAACATAGATCACAGCTCAATTACTCTAACACGTAGGAATTTCATAGATAAAAACAAGATAGATAGTTGCACGGTACCACAGAATCATCCGAGTCACAATTCACACGGTGCATGCTCACACGACCGTCGCCTAGCATGTGCGTCACCTCAACACCAAACACGTAACATATATATTCAGGGTTCATACCCTTAGCACCAAGTTTAGAAGTGTCACTTACCTCGAAAGAGCCGAATCCAATACCAAACAAGCCAAACAATACTCTAGAAATTGCATCCCATGCATATCAACCTCTGAGCGACTCGACACTAGCCAAAAGTAAACCAAATACATCAAATAATGCATAAAGAAACAAACCCAATAAAGGTCGAATGTTTAATCAAAAGTTCAAAGTCAACAAAAACGTCAAACCCGGGCGGGCCCGCACCTCAGAACCCCACAAAACTCATAAAATCTGACAACCCATTCAATTACAAGTCCAACCATACTAGTTTCACTCAAATCCGACTCCGAATCGATGCTCAAAACTCAAAAATTCACTCTATGAAATTTTAGGCAAAACCCCCCAATTCCTCTCTTGAAATCATCAATCAAATGCCAAAAAGGAAGATAATTCATGAAATATAATCAAAACCGAGTATAGAACACTTACCCTAATCCATGTGGTGAAAATTGCCTCCAAAATCGCCCAAATCTGAGCTCCCCAACTCATGATATGAATAAAATGACCAAGCCCTCGATTTATAGCTTCTGCCCAGGCCTTGCCGCATGTGCGGAACAGTAGTCGGTTCTGCGGCGTCGCTTTTGTGACCAAGAATACGCTTATGTGAAGAACAACTGGAATCTCTCCCATAGCGCCTGCGGGACAATCACTGCTTCTACGATAACGTAGATGCTGCCCAAAACGTCGCATATGCGATGCTCCCAAACACATCCCTTCTTCGCTCCTGGGACCACTAGTCCGCACCTACGGGATTGCATCTGCGACCAGGCCTCCGCAGATGCGGACACACCAGAACCAGTAGCCTCAGCCAATGCCACGTCTGTAACTCACCCGAGCTCCTCGGGACCCCTTCCAAATATACCAACAAGTCCATAACAAATACAAACTTACTCGAGACCTCAAATCACACATAACAAAATCAAAACTACGAATCACGCCTCAAATCGAACTTAATGAACTTTCAACTTCCAAAGCTCGTGTCGAACCATATCAAATCCACTCGGAATGAACTCAAATTTTGCGCACAAGTTTCAAATGGCATAACGAAGCTATTAAAATTCCCGGAACCACAATCTGAACCCGATATCATCAAAGTCAACTCCCAGTCAAACCTGCGAACATTCCAAACCTTAAAATTTTTAACTTTCGCTAATAAATGCCGAAACCTTCTAGAGATATCCAAATGCAAATTCGGGCATACGCCCAAGTCCAAAATAACTATCCGGACCTAATGGAACCATCAAACTCTGATCCGAGGTCAAATACTAAAGAGTCAAACTTTGTCAACTCTTCCAACTTAAAGCTTCAATCATGAAATTCGTTCTTCCAAACTAATTCTGAAACACCTGTAAACCAAAACCAATGATTCACACAAGTCATAATACATCATACAAAGTTACTCACCACTTCAAATGGCTGAAAGAAATGGAATTGCTCAAAACGACCGGTCGGGTCGTTATATTCTCCCTCACTTAAACATACGTTCGTCCTCGAACGTGCCTAAAGTCATTCCAAAGCCATCAAAATGCCGTGTAACCTTACCATGCACATACCCTGAGGGTGATACCACATCAGCCTATTCCATATAGGCCCGAAACACAACATAACCGAATATCATTATTTCAACCTTAGTCCGTAAGCCTCGGAATCCAATTTCCAACATCCGGAATTTCCTACAAGACGTGAATCTCGCATTTAAACATTGTATAAGTCTGAACAAGCAATATCGAGCCATAACCATAACCCAAGATGTAATCAAATGATATACCACACAACTCGCATAATTGTCGCAATAATTCCTAATCACAGTAGCTGCTCAAAACAAACTCAATACCGACCTCATATCAAGTAAAACCTCATTCGAAAACTTTGTACACTGCCGATGATGAAAGAAACATGCAGAAACACATAACAACTCATCAGATCAACAAGTCATAGAGACCTCTCGCCTAACCAAAACCATAGCCCCAAATTCTAAGCTGACCTCCGATATTACTCTTCCAAACACACTGTAATCAAATTCGATAGCAATCACTTCAGGCTCAAAGACTTCATCTTATCAAATACAAGCTACTCTAAAGACATGCCACACCAATACTACCTAGAGCCTCAAACCGTGCAATCCGTGCACCAATACGCAACAATTCAAATGTACTCAAAAATGGAAAATGACTCAAAATGAACTAGAGTTTTATAATCCAATATTTCAACCATTAACACTTGTAACAAATACTTCAAATACTTCTAATTACTCATAATAAATGAGTTTGAAGCCAATGAATTACCTCTAGTAGATCAATCATGAAAAATCACAACTTTGGTGATTTTTGTGTTCTTGAGGATTTGATGATGAAATCTTGTATTTAGATGTAAGAATGATATTAGAACTCATGTATATTGAGTAATAATCAACCCAAAAAATCATTAACAACTTACCTTGGTCGATTGGACTTGATTTGAGCTCAAAATCGCCCCTTCACTTCAAGAACACTAACCCCTAAATACACAAAATACCCTCTTTACCCGACCTTGTATTTATAGGCCTAGATTTCTGGGTTTCGGATGCGGCCATGGATGCTTCGTATCCCAACTTCACTCTTATTTGAAGCTCGGATGCGGACCTGGACGCTATGGCAGCACTTCATTGCCAGCCTCTCTTTCAGACGCGGCCTTGGATGCTTCGCATCCGCAGGCTCCTTCGCCAGCCTTTGGTAATTCGGTCATAACTTCTTGTAGGAATGTCCAAATGACAAACGGTTTGAAGCGTTAGAAACTAAACTCAAAGAACTTTAATTAAATAAGTCATAAATCACTTAACTCCTTACATATATATATATATATGACCGTCCAAAGTTTGGTTTTATGCGTACTCATTTGGAACTTTAGTCTATCATGAAATTTCCAACTTGACTTGGACTTAGGGCTCTCCCTAGACTCCACATCACTTATAATATGACTCGTATGCTTATTATCATATCCAATTGATATCCATCCCATTAATAGACCTCGTCTTCACATAAAATAATATAATAAGCGCACATTGACTTTCTTAATAGCACTTAAGTACTTCGAAATTTTCCGGGGTGTTACATTCTCCCCCACTTAAGAACATTAGTCCTTGAATGTTTCACAAGTCACTTCTAAGAATAGAGTTATACTTATACCTCCAACCATTATACATAGGAACTCATGACTACATCGATCTCATATTTCCTTTCCAAAATTTCAACTTACTCATGGCCTTTAAAATTTGTCTATCTTTGCAAATTCGTAAAATATTCGGCAGAGTTTCCCCTGTAACTGGGCATGTCCACCTGCCAGAGAACCCTAGAAACCAATCCTAACAACATATACATAATCCAATGACGTAACATCATACAAAACAACACCAACTGTGGCCTCATAAGCAATATATTTCCGGAAAGGAACACCCTTAACGCCAATTGTTCAAATGATACAAAATTCATAGAAAGCAACTCTTAGAATATTTTTCATAGATCACAACTTTATAAATACATGGCTATTCAAACAAATAAGGATACTTTTTCTTCATTTCCTCCTCGGCCTCCCAAGTAGCCTCTTCCATGTGTTGGTTTCGCCATAACACTTTTACATATGTAATTTATTTATTTCTCAACTTTCGGACCTGCTGATCAATAATAGAAATCGGAATCTCTTCGTAAGTCAATTTCTCATTTACCTCAATAGTCTCAACCGGAACAATGAGTGTCGGATCTCCAACTACTTTCTTTAACATAGACACATGAAATACTGTGTGTACTAATGACATCTCATGTGGTAGTTCAAGCTTGTATGCCACCTCACCGATCCTCTAAATGATTTTGTACGGTCCGACAAACCTCGGACTCAATTTCCCTTTCTTACCAAATCGCATTACACCCTTCATGGGGGGAACTTTCAAGAATATCCAATCATCTTCTTGGAACTCCAAATCTCTATGACGAATATTCGAATAGGATTTCTGACGACTCTGAGAAATCTTCAATCGCTCCTTAATCATTTTACCTTTTTCCATATCCTGATGCACAAGGTCTGGCCCTATCAAATCTGCTTCCCCAATTTCGAACCACCCAATGGGAGATCTACATCTCCTACCATATAAAGCCTCGAACGGTAGCATGATAGCTATTGTTGTATGCAAATTCTATGAGTGGTAAATGATCATCCCAGCTACCTTTGAAGTCTATAACACAAGCGGGCAACATATCCTCAAGCGTCTGAATAGTCCGCTCTGCCTGCCCGTCAGTCTGCGGGTAAAAGGATGTACTTAATTCACATGAGTGCCCAAACCTTGTTGAAATTTCCTCCAAAAATTAGCAGTGAATTGTGCTCCTCGATCAGAAATGATGGAAACTGGGGTGCCATGCAACCTGACTATTTCTTTGATATACAACTGAGCATACTACTCCACTGTGTCGGTAGTCTTAACCGACAAAAAGTGTGCTGATTTCGTGAGTCGATCCACAATCACCCAAATTGAGTTACACTTGCGCGGAGTGCGCGGTATCCTACCACAAAGTCCATATTAATAATTTCCCACTTCCACATTGGAATTTCTATGTTCTGTGCCAACCCACCGGGCCTTTGGTGTTCGGCCTTCACTTG
>AWOL01S0026832.1:11340-43268 GCA_000715115.1 Nicotiana otophora | reverse complement strand
ATGTGGCAGCCACATAAGAGCGATTAAGTGACTCTTAAATCACTTGGCAAGGACGCAACATGTAAAGAGATGAGCACTTCATCCCATTTGATTAAAGAATCTTATCAAAACAAAAGACTTCTCAATTCAAGATTTTGACTAATTCACAAAGATATGAATTCATAAAAAGCCATAAGACTAACGTTATTGCTTCAGTAAGCATCTTACAACAGTTGTGATCAAATTCACAAAGTGATTATATGGGATTTGCTACAAAAATTCATACGAGATTTCATAAGGTATTAGCAATGGGATTTTGCAATTTTAAGGGAGTACGGTGCAATCTTCCTCAAGAATATACGAATTTTTCCCTACACCAATCTTGCCGTCACGTGTTTTATCGAAATTAATGTGTGTTAGAGGGATTGTCAAGAGAATCGACTCAGGTATGTTAAGGCTATCCCTTTTTTCTTTTGGCATGATCTATACGACACAAACGAAACGAGCAAATGCACAATTTTCATAAATGACTCTATTTATAGAAATACTAGAGATGCTTATGTTCTTGATTCCCCATGTGTCATATTATTCTATCATCTGTTCATGGGTCTCAAAAAATACGTAATGTCACGACCCAAACCGATGGGCCGCGGCGGGTGCTCGAGTCCTACATGTCGAACACCCTTAAGCATGCGTCTAACATATAAACATGAATAACATACGTGAGGGAAACCTGTCAAAAAGACATATATACATATACATGAGGAATACTGTGAGGCGAGCCGACAAGGCTGCTATAGACAACTATATACCAAAACTAGAAGCCGACAAGGCCACATACTATCCAACTATACATAACTGTCTACAGACCTCTAATAGAATATACAACTGTACAAGGACGGAATTGGGCCACGTCATACCCATACATTTATACAAGAATATCATATCAAAATCAAAAGCAGCTCCGGATCAAATGGAGCACGCCAACTCTCGCTGATCAAGGATCCTAAGGAAGGGGACCGTCGGCTTGTCTACCTGCACCTGCGGGCATGAAACGCAGGCCCCAGAAAATAGGGCGTCAGTACGAATAATGTACTGAGTATGTAAGGCATAAAAATTAGTACATAAAAGACATGTATGAAACATGAAATAAAGAACTCCACCTGTAATTCTAAATAACTTTGTAAATTCTAAAATATTTATAATGCCATGGACGTGCGTATAAATGTCGTGTCATGCATATGTATAGGTGTACATGGTATCATCAAGCCTCTGAGGGCATCCCATCATATCATCTCGGCCACTGTGGACAAAATCATCAACATATACCAACTGATCAGGTGGTGGTGCGTATATAATATCGTAACCTTTTCCCATATCCCAAAATGGTGGATGGATTGTTAGCGTTAGCTGACATTTCCGAAGGATTCCAAATGTGCTAATAGATCTCCTTGTGAGACGCCCAGATGGTGCACTCTAAAATAGTACAACTAGATATGAGTACAAAGATAGGCACTGGAAGCCTGGAAGGGATAAATATTATCTTTGTGTGACTCCCGTCCCTAGTAGAGCGAGAACGTTAAGCAAACCGAAGAGCCACTGGATGGAGTAAAGGGGAGCTAAAAGCAAAAGAATGTCTTGTTCGAGTTTTCAGAATAAAGTGATAGACATAAATGTTAGCGGGAAATAAAAAGAGAGTTAATGAAGCATTATGAGTAAGATGTGATATATGGATGACAACGGTGGATCAAAAAGATGACAGTATTACAGAGTCTATAGTCAAGTGAAGAAAAGGACGAGAGGTGACAGGCCTTGAGACAACAAAAGAGTATAGGCCATAAAGTCATATCCTCATTTCGAGAAATAAGTTCGTGACTCCA
Source organism: Nicotiana otophora (assembly GCA_000715115.1). Taxonomy (NCBI): domain Eukaryota; kingdom Viridiplantae; phylum Streptophyta; class Magnoliopsida; order Solanales; family Solanaceae; genus Nicotiana; species Nicotiana otophora. The sequence goes on along the minus strand of AWOL01S0026832.1, from coordinate 41,409 downwards.
ACGTGATTACCAAAAGGAAAAAATTAGACCCCAGAGTAATAAGAAATCAGCATGGACTGATGAACAAGATAAACTAAACATGAACTAGGGACTGAGTAATAGTCCGCATCATGAGAATTTCAGAGATTGCATCCCAACAATAATAGAATGGACAACAGAAGAATACCCTTTAAAGGCCATTCAGGAAGACGCTTCCCTAAAGCAAGCAAGGTGAGTAAAGTTAAGCTTAAGGGACTGTATGTGCCAGCTACACTAAGTGTCACCCTTGCGATGGAGGAATTTCATTATCCTTGGTACAGAAGGATTACCGCGAGGCGAGTAAGGATCATCAATGATGTGAAAAAATGCCAAAGATGAAAAGGTAAAACATCTATATGTAGATCATCATGGCACTAAATCTTAGTGCTCCCCTAAAGGGGGGAATATGGTGTGATGTGGCATTAAGTCAGAATTAAGTGATTCTAGTAACTATGGAATGGTAAAGGAAGAATGCGATAAAAATGAGAAAAGGGATGAGATTGCACTTATTCAAATCCTATAGATATGCTACATTATGCAAACACGACATCAAGGAGAGGAAGTAAGGGATCCTGCCCGAAATGTTATTGATAAATAAGGAGCAAGTGCGAGACGTAAGTTAAGACAAAGGAAATAACCCAAGAAATATTACACGGAATGTTGATATGAGAATGGGCCAACGAATAGTTAGTAGTTGATTCAGGAAGAGCCTATTATGGCTAGACAAGAGGATACAGACAAATCAGCAGATCGTGCAAGATAAACATAGTGAACCCCAACATAGTAAATCCAGACTCACAGATAATGATATCGGGATCCTTGAGAAATATTCAAATAGGATTTAGGGTAGTTAAAGGTACCATATGAGTATTACAGAAATAAAAGAGAATGCCACTGGGAAGATAATCAAAATATTAGTTCAGAAGTAACCCAACAAGAACAAGGGCATGGAAATAAGTAACTACGGATAATTATAGGCAGGGAAGAACATCAAAAATTCCGTCAAGGATACGATGTGATAAGCTTGTAACTTTACAAGAGCCAGAAGGTCTCCCTAAATACTACAACGAAGACTAGCTGAGGAAATAAGGAAGAAGGCTTCAACCTAAGCATAATGATCAAAAGAGGAAATTGTCTTGTAACAACAGTCTCACAACAACATTGTATGCACTCCATAAGGAAGTGGCACCTAGCGTGGCTAATGAGTGGGAAATGAAACCAAAAGTAATATTTGAGACCATATGAATTGCACAAAATTCCGACATGCATGGGAACTAAGATAAGCTAAGTATGTACGCAACAAAGGGGCAGAAACACCAGGAAAAGTAATAGCTTATGTTTAAAGAAAGCTGAGAAGGAACGAAAAGAATTATTCGATTAATGATCCAGAGTTAGTTACGTTAAGAACGCACTCAAGATTTCAGAGTATTATCCATGCAGCATGTATGTTGACAATCATACAACTGTAGAAGACTCTAGTATAAGTTAAAAGAAAGAATTTAGTCCAGGTCATAGACAAGGGATTGAATTGTTAGATGATGGTATCACGGATATTCCATAGCGTCTATGAAAGACTAAAGTAATAACTCATACCATGAGCCGCAGATCGGAAGATAGCTTAAGCCTACATAAAGGTTGATCAGAGGGAAGAGGAAACTAAAGAGTTACACCAACTAAGTAAATCAGGAGTCTAATTATTGGACCCAAAAAATTATAGACCTCGCGATTGAGAACATTGCAGGATCACTCTTAAATATTAGAGGTACAAGAGAGATAGTACAATAGCCATATTCTATAACTGATCTACGATAAAGCCAGTCAGAAGAGTACCAGCCTCCTAAGAAGTCAATATGAAGCTCTCACTGGATAGTGTATGCACAAGAGGTGCAAGTATTATAATAGAGCTTCAAGTTGTGGATGTGAATTATACCTGTGTTAAAGCGAGGTCATGAAAGAGATAGATGGCGTGATGCGAGATTTTAAGGTAAGTAAGGTAAACATGAACAACGTACGAGATACTCAAATGCAGAAGGTTGCGAATAATCCATACTACAGATAGAAGGTTAGAAACGCTGGGATTCAGTATCCAGGAATGGTAGCGGCGTCCTCAGTGGAATATCTTCCAACCTATGGTTTCTAAGTATCGAGAAGTCTAATTAAGAAAGTAAAGAAGAGTTAGAGATGATGTGATGTCTCGCTTGATGTTCTAGGATGACATAAGGAAACCTATGATGCAAGCAAGTTGAAGAAAGGTTGCGAGTAGTATAAATAGATATGTGTAGGTCACAAGCTAAAGTATTTGTAAAGCGACAAGGTTTTAGGAAGACAGGAGTAAGGATAAGAAAGGGCGATGGAGAAGGTGATGAGAATGGATAAGTCCTCAGGATTAAGCCCATGAAAACAAGAGAGCTAATGATTTCTCTAAGTTATAGAAAGCTCAGTATAGCTTGAATGAACTCAAAGGAGTCAAGACTAATAGCACGTAGAAGAGATGGAATGCTTCCCTGGTGGTAGAATGAGGGTGTAATTGTGATAGATAAAGGATGACGTTTGAGCCTTCAATTCAGTAATAATTTGATTTCATGAATTGTATAGGATTAAAATACCCACATAAGGTGAATCACATCGGGATGCTATGAAATACGGTTATGAAAGAATGGTATCGCCCCAGGTGGATCAGTCTAATCATTTCAAATGTTCCCCGATGAGACGTGAGCCCTAACGGCAGTATTACATAGAAGGTCAAGTTATTAGAGGTAGATTATAGATCAATATTGAGGTGAATCAACAACAGATGGATAAATATTATAAAGTATGAGATGAGATTAGTCCGTCATTCTTAAGATGAACAGTAGTGAAGAAGCATTAAAGCACTTAGATTTATGCATATGGGATAAGCAACGAAAGTAACCTGGAGTTTGGTAGCAGACCTTAGTAACGATAAATCAAAGTAAGAGTTATGGTATAGTATGACCTAACTAGATGCAGTAACGTCATACGGATGGATAAACGGAGCTATGAAATAAGGTATAACAGTATTCATAAGTTCAACAAAGTACCAAGCAAAGAACTTCAGTATACCCATATACGCCCAGAGGGACAACTTGTCATAATTCTATATATGTTTACAAAGTGAGGCCTAGAGATTGGCTAAAAGACGGAGGGAAAAGGAGAGAAGAGTCGCATAGGCGCACTTACAAGGTCAGAGTCGTACAAGCTGCATGATAGAAGGTAGCAACAGTTATGAGATTGGAAGGATTTCGACCACAAGTCGTGGTATGAGAAAGAGGTCTAAAGGGGGGAATGCCCTGGCCTTTGGGATTATTAACAGAAAAGCCCTAGATGGCAAGGAGAGTACTAAAGTATTCAGAAAACATAAGTTATGAAAATGATAAGTACATTAGTCAATATTCGAGGATGAATGTTCCAAAGGGGGGAATGATGTTACACCTTATGTTTTCGTACGTAAAAATACGCCATAAGTAAATTGATGGAAGCTCGAAAATGAGATGTTACATCTCGCATTTTCGTACGTTAAAGTTTCATCGTAAGTTAATCGACGTAAGTTCGCGAATGAGATTATTTTGGGATTACAAGTATTATGCCATTTCAAACAAGTGATAAGTAAATTCGTGTAGGTGAGAGGGTAAGCGAATCGAAGGAAATGAGTTTCGTCGAACATTTTGGGATAAATACAGTCCGAGCTATGATACTCGGTATTTATGGACTAGTGCCATACAAGGTACCATATGATCATGATGGTATGATGTATAAAGTGTGTTAAAATGAGTAATATTTTAAGTAATTTGAGATAATTCTTAATTATGTGGGTAATTGGTTAATTATTGGATCAATGGGAGAAAAACGTGGATTAAAAGACTCGACATGTATGTCTGAATAACTATGTGAATCATTAATATTTACAATGTCATGCATATGCGTATAAATATCATATCATGCTTAGGTATATGCGTTCATAACATTATCAAGCCTCTGAGGGCATCCCATCATATCATCTCGGCCACTGTGGGAGAATCGTCAACATATACCAGCTGATCAGGTAGAGGTGCGTATATAACGCCATAACCTTTTCCTATATCCCATATACATATAATATACGCGTATATAACGCCATCTGGTCATGGGTTAATGTACATGTATAAATGCATGAAATGCATAAGCATTACGTTAATAAGATTTCTTGAATTGCCATAAAATCAATATGCCTTTCGGATAAACTTTATCAAATACGTATTTTTCTGAGACCCATGAACAGAAGATATAATAATAATTCATATGGGGAATCAATAACATAGACACCCCTAATACTTCTATGAATAGAGTCATTTATGAAAATTGTGCGGCTACTCGTTTCGTTTGTATCGTATGGATCATGCCAAAAAGAAAGAAGGGATAGCCTTAACATACCTTTAATATCAACTTCCTACTTGTATATGTGAATAATCTCCTCAATCTTGTATGCCAAAACTAGTCTTCTACACGTTTTGCTTTAGTGTAAAGAGATATATCTACCTTTGTAGCTCAAATTTCACAAGGGCCATTTCTAATCTTGTTGAGAATAAGCAACAAATGTATTTCTCTTGCTAACAACGTTGCTTGATATATATGTTATAAGTATATCCTTCAAAAAGTGAATGGGAGGAAAGGAAATAACTCTTATATTTCCTTGCTTTTACATACTGCCACCGCCACTATCCCTCTCCAAATGAATTTTGATCTCAATTGAAGATAAGTAAAAAGATGACTAATGCACACTTCCCTTCTACGTGTTTGCAAGGAATGTATTGTCCATGTGTCCTTATTTAATTGTCTAAAGTCAAGAATCATTAGCTCTTTCTCCACTTGCTGCCACGTGGGGGAGGGGGGCTTTGTCCCCACCTATTAATTATCCACAAATCCTTAATTACATGGTTAATCTTCCATTGATCCAATAATTAATAAATTACCCAAATAATTAAGAATTATCTCAAATTACTTAAGATATTACTCATTTTTAATACACTTTATACATCATACCATCATGATCATGTGGTACCTTGTATGGCACTACTCCATAAATAGCGGGTATTATAGCTCGGACCATATTTTATCCCAAATTATCAAACTTTGACAAAATTCATTTCCTTCGATTTGCTTACCCTCTCACCTTCACGAATTTACTCATCACTTGTTTGAAGTAGCATAATACTTATAATCCCAAAATAATCTCATTCCCGAACTTACGTCGATTAACTTACGATGAAATTTTTAACATACAAAAATATGGGGTGTAACATCATTCCCTCTTTTTGAACATTCGTCCTCGAATGTTGACTGATGCACTTACCATTCTTATAATCCATAGCTCTTGCGAATACATTAGTACTCCTCTTGCCATCTAGGCAACTGTTCTGTGAATGAATCCCAAACGCCAGGGCATTCCCCCCTTTAGGCCTCTTTCTCACACCATGACTTATGGTTGGAATCCTTCCAATCTCGTAACTGTTGCTACCTTCTATCATGCAGCCTATACGACTCTAACTTTGTATGCGTTCCTATGCGACGCTTCTCTCCTCTTTCCTCCAGCTTTTAGCCAATCTCTAGGCCTCACTTGGTAAACATATACAAAGCTTAATAAGATGTACCTCTGGGCATCTATAGGTATACTGAAGTTCTTCGCTCGGTACTTTGTCGAACTTACGAATATTGTTATATCTTATTTCATAGACCTCGTTATTCATCCGTATGACTTTACTGCATCTAGGTAGGTCATACTATACCATAACTCTTACCTCGATTTATCGTTACTTAGGTGTGCTATCAAACTCCATGTTACTTTTGTTTCTTATCCCATATGCATAAATCTAAGTCCTTTAATGCTTCTTCACTACTGTTCATCTTAAGGATGACGGCCTAATCTCATCTCATACTTTATAACTTTTATCCATCCATTGTTGATTCACCTGAATATTGATCTATAATCTACCACTGATAACTTGACCTTCTATGTAATACTGCCGCTAGGGCTCACGTCTTATCGGGGAACATTTGAAATAATTAGACTGATCCACCTGGGGCGATACCATGCTTTTATAACCGTATTTCATAGCATCCCGATGTGATTCACCTTATGTGGGTATTTTAATCATGTACAATTCATGAAATCAATTCATTACTTAATCGAAGGCCCAAACGTCATCCTTTATCTATTACAATTACACCCTCATTCTACTACCAGGGCAGCATTCCATTTCTTCTAGATGTTATTAGTCTTAGACTCCTTTGAGTTCATTCATGCTCTACCGAGCTTTGTATAACTTAGAGAAACCATCAGCTCTTCTTGTTTTCATGGGCTTAATCCTGAGAACTTATCCATTCTAGTCACCTTCTCACTTGCCCTTTCTTATCCTTACTCGTGTCTTCCTAAAACCTTGTCACTTTACTATACTTTAGCTTGCGACCTACACATATCTATTTATATTACTCGCAACCTTCCTTCAACTTGCTTGTACCATAGATTTCTTTGTGTTATTCTGGAACATCAAGCAAGACATCGCATCGTCTCTAACTCTTCTTTACTCTCTTAACTAGTCCTCTCGATACCCTAGAAACCATAGGCTGGAAGATATGCCACCAATGACGTCTCTAGCATTCATGGATACTGAATCCCAACGCTTCTATCCTTCTATCCGAAGTATGGACTATTCACAACCTTCTACATTTGCGTATCTCGTACATTGTTCACCTTTACCTTAAAAGCTCACATCATATCTTCTATTTCTTTCATGACCTCCCTTCCACATAGGTATATTTCACATCCACAACTTGAAGCTCTATTATAACGCTTGCACTTTTGGTACATACACAATCCGGTGGGAGCTTCATACTGACTTCTTATAAGCCTGGTACCCTTCTAACTGGCTTTATCGTAAAGCCGTTATAGAATATGGCTATTGTACTATCTCTCTTGTACCTCTGATATTAAGAGTGATTCTGCAATATTCTCAATCATGATGTCTAAAACATTCTGGGTCCAATAATCAGACTCCTAATTTAATTAGTTGATGTAACTCTTTAGTTTCATCTTTCCTCTGATCAACCTTTATGTAGGCTTAAGCTTTCTTCCAATCTGCGGTTCATGGTATTAGTTATTACTTTAGTCCTTCATGGACGCTATGGAATATCCATACAATCTTCTAACAACTCAATCCTTTGTTCTATGACATCGGCTCAATTCTTTCTTTTAACTTATACCAGAGTCTTCTACGGTTTGTATAATTGTTAACATTTATGCTGCATGGATAATACTCCAAAATCTTGAGGACGTTCATAACGTAATTATCCCTGGACCATTGATCGAATAATTCCTTTAGTTACTTCTCAACTTTCTTTAAGCGTAAGCTATTACTTTTCATGGTCTTTCTGCCCCCTTGTTGCGTGCATACTTAGCTTATCGTAGTTCCCACGCATGCCGAACTTTTCATGCAACTCATATGATCTCAAATATTACTCTTGATTCCCGTTCCTTAGCCACGATAGGTGCCACTTTCTCATGGAGTACATACAACGTTGTAGTGAGACTGTTTTTACACGACCATTTCCTCACTGTACTTAGGTTGAAGCCTTCTTCCTTATTTCCTCATCTAGTCTTTCATTGTAGTACTTAAGGAGACCTTCTGGCTCTTGTAAAGTTACAAGCTTATCACATCGTATACTTGACAGAATATTTGATGTTCTTCCCCACCTATAATTATCCGTAGTTACTTATTTCCATGCCCTTGTGCTTGTAGGGTTGCTTCTGAACTAATATTTTGACTGTCTTCCCAGTGGCATTCTCTTTAATTTACCTTTAACTACCCCAACTCCTATATGAATATATCTCAAGGATCACGATGTCATATCTGCGAGACTAAATTTCCCATTTTGGGGTTCACTATGTTCGTCTTGCCCAATCTGTTGATTTGTCTGTGTCCTCTCGTTTAGCCATAACTAGGCTCTTCCTGAATCAACTACTAACTACTCGTTGGCCCATTCTCATATTAATATTCCGTGTAATCTTTCTTGAGTTATTTCCTTTGTCTTAACTTACGTCTCGCACTGGTTCCTTATCTATCAATAACATCTCGGGTAGGAACCCTTACTTCCTCCCCTTGACGTCGTGCTTGCATACTGTTTTGGAATAATAACATATCTGTAGCATTTGAATGAGTGCAATCTCATCCCTTCTCATTTATCACATTCTACCATTCCATAGTTACTAGAACCACTTAATTCTAACTTAATGCCACATCGCACTATATTCCCCCCTTTAGGGGAGCACTAAGAATTGGAGCCACGACGATCTACGTATAGATGATTTACCTTTTCATCTTTTGCATCTTTTCACTTTATCGATAATCCTTACTCTCATTGCGGTAATCCTTCTGTACCAAGGATAACGAAATTCCTCACTCGCGAGGGTGGCACTTAGTGTAACAGGCACACATAGACAAGCTTAACTTTGCTCACATTGTTTGCTCTAGGAAGCATCTTCCTCAATGACCTTTAAAGGTTATTCTTCTGTTATCCATTCTATTATCGCTGGAACGCAATCTGAAATTCTCATGATACTGACTATTATCAAATCACTCAGTCCCTAATTCATGTTTAGTTTATCTTGTTCATCAGTTCATACTTATTTCTATTACTTTGGGGTCTAACTTTTCCTTCTAGTAATCACGTTAGAGTCACAACCTTATTTCTCGAAATGAGGATATGACTTTATGGCCTATACTCTTTTGTTGTCTCAAGGCATGTCAGCTCTCGTCCTTTCCTTCACTTGACTATAGACTCTGTAATACCGTCATCTTTTTGATCTACCATTGTCATCCATGTATCACATCTTACTCATAATGATTCATTAACTCTCTTCTTATTTCCCACTAACATTTATGTCTATCACTTTATTCTGAAAACTCGAACAAGACATTCTTCTTTTAGCTCCCCTTGATCCATCTACTGGCTCTTCGGGTTGCCTAACATTCTTTCTCCACTAGGGACGGGAGCTATACTAAGGTAATATTTATCCCTTCAAGACTTCTAGTGCCTATCTTTGTAGTATTTATATCTAGATGTACTATTTTAGAGTGCACCCTCTGGATGTCTCAGAAGGAGATCTATTAGCATATTTGCAATATCCTTCGGAAATGTCAGCTAACGCTAACAAATCCATCCACCATTTTTGGTTACCCTAACCCCAGCTAGATCCTGGCATCCTGCCTTCTCTTATACTAATTCGGTTAGCCCCCATAGGGCATAAATGAGATGGGTGTGGCCAATTGTAAATACCTATGTTATTGTTGAAGGTAACTCAAAAGGCTTATATTCCTCTGCGATAATCTCCATTAGCTGGGTAGCTCGTATCCTTTTCATCTTGCTTCTTTTACTTGCCGAAACCTGTATCTACCTTCCAATTCTCTTATTCTTTTTTTTTTTACCATAAGAGTGGATAGACATTTTTACCTTAGGATCCTTATCAAGAAGTTTTACACATCTTAGTACACACATGATCTGCTGAAAAACCTCACATTTACTCATCATAAGCATCATGAAAAATCAAGTTCCTCTGACTCAACTCCTCCATAGCTATATCTCTTACCAACCGTCTTTCTGGATTTAGGCATCGTCGTATTATGAATAAGATAAAGTTTAGGAAATTGAGTTTTTACAACTGAGCTCTACCACATGATCTAGAGTAAGAAGAAAGAGTGACAGTCCTAAATGCCCTGTAGCCTCCTGCTTATAAGTGCGGTGCACAACACACCCATAAACAAGACTCGGCTAGACACGGCTTGTAGACTCCCTAGGACAGAACTGCTCTGATACCACTTTTGTCACGACCCAAACCGATGGGTGGCGATGGGCACCTGGTACCTTACTCAATCGAGTACCAACATAATGTATCTTTTCGTATCATACTATCATAGATAACTGAGTCGGAGAGGCTGCCGTGAGATAAGTAGAATACAACATGAAATGTCAACTTATACATAAGATATACGGGCCTATAAGATCAAAATAACCACTCGTACACTGAACATACGTCGACAAGGCCATACAATCTTTTACGTACATGACATCTGTCTACAAGCCTCTAAGAATACATAATTGTCATAAAGGTAGGGACAGAGCCCCGCCATACTAAACAATACACGTCTAAATCATACTGACCAAACAAGCAACTCTGGAGCAAATAGCGCGCACCAACATCTTCTGCTGAGCTGATAGCCTACTTGGAGGACTCTCGACCTATCTATCAGGACCTGTGGGCATGAAACGCAACGTCCCCAGGCAAAGGGATGTCAGTACAAATAATGTACCGAGTATCTAAGGAATGCAAATCAGTAAATAATAGACATGAGAAAAACATGGATTACAAGTCTCGACATGTATTTCTGAATAACTATGTGAATCATTAATATTTACAATGTCATGCATATGCGTAGAAATATCATAAAGCCTCTAAGGGCATCCCATCATATCATCTCGGCCACTGTGGGCAAATCGTCAACGTATACCAACTGATCAGGTAGTGGTGCGTATATAACGTCATAACCTATCCCATATACATATAATATACGTGTATATAACGACATCTGGTCATGGGTCAATGTACATGTATAAATGCATGAAATGCATAAGAATTACGTTAATAAAATTTCTTGGATTGTCATAAAATCAATATGCCTTTCGGATAAACTTTATCAAATACGTATTTTTCTGAGACCCATAAATAGAAGATATAATAATAATTCACATGGGGAATCGATAACATAGACACCCCTAATACTTCTATGAATAGAGTCATTTATGAAAATTGTGCGTTTACTCGTTTCGTTTGTATCGTATGGATCATGCCAAAAAGGAAGAAGGGATAGCCTTAAAATACCTTTAATGTCAACTTCCTACTTGTATATGTGAACAATCTCCTCAATCTTGTATGCCAAAACTAGTCTTCTTCACGTTTTGCTTTAGTGTAAAGAGATATATCTACCTTTGTAGTTCAAATTTCACAAGGGCCATATCTAATCTTGTTGAGAAGAAGCAACAAATGTATTTCTCTTGCTAACAATGTTGCTTGATATATATGTTATAAGTATATCCTCCAAAAAGTGAATGGGAGGAAAGGAAATAACTCTTATATTTCCTTGCTTTTACATACTGCCACCGCCACTATCCCTCTCCAAATGAATTTTAATCTCAATTGAAGATAAGTAAAAAGATGACCAGTGTACACTTCCCTTCTACGTGTTTGCAAGGAATGTATTGTCCATGTGTCCTTATTTAATTGTCTAAAGTCAAGAATCATTAGCTCTTTCTCCACTTGCTGCCACGTGGGGGGGGGGGGCTTTGTCCCCACCTATTAATTATCCACAAATCCTTAATTACATGGTTAATCTCCCATTGATCTAATAATTAACCAATTACCCACATAATTTAGAATTATCACAAATTACTTAAAATATTACTCATTTGTAACACACTTTATACATCATACCATCATGAGCATATGGTACCTTGTATGGCACTAGTCCATAAATACCAGATATTATAGCTCGGACAGTATTTTATCCCAAAAATTGTCAAACTTTGACGAAATTCATTTCCTTCGATTTGCTTACCCTCTCACCTTCACGAATTTACTCATCACTTGTTTGAAGTAGCACAATACTTATAATCCCAAAATAATCTCATTCCCGAACTTACGTCGATTAACTTACGATAAACTTTTTAACGTACGTACAAAAATACGGGATGTAACATCTCATTTTCGAGCCTTCATCAATTTATTTATGGCGTACTTTCACGTACGACAATATGGGGTGTAACAATATATGAAAGTAACGTGAGTTGCTTTAACAAGAATTCCTACGAGACTTCTTAAGCATGTTAGAAACGTGAATTTTGCTACAAAAACCATACGAGACTACGTAATGTTATGGCAACGGGAATTTGTGATTTTAAGGGAGTACGGTGCAATCTTTCTCAAAGAATATCATACGGATTTCCCCCACTTCGATCCGCCGTTACATGTTGTCGCAATTGATGTGTGTTAGAGGGATTGTCAAGAGAATCGGATCAGGTATGTTAAGGCTATCCCTTCTTTCTTTTTGGCATGACCAAAATGATACAAATGAAACGAGCAAAATACGCAACTTTCATAAATGACTCTATTCACAGAAATACTGGGGGTGTCTATACTCTTGATTCCCCTTGTGTCTTATTATTCTATCATCTGTTCATGGGTCTCAGAAAATATGAAAATTGATAATGTTTATTTCATGCTATTAATCAAAGGCATAATGGTCTTATGACTTTTCGAGAAATTTTATTGACGTACTTCTCATGCATTTCATTCATTTACATTGACCCATGACCAGATGACGTTATATACGTGTGTATATATATATATATGTATATATATGTATATGGGATATGGAAAAAAGGTAACGGCGTTATATACGCACCACCACCTGATCAGTTGGTATACGTTGATGATTTGCCCACAGTGGCCGAAATGATATGATGGGATGCCCTTAGAGGCTTGATGACGTTATGCACGCATATACCTATGCATGGTATGACATTTATACGCATATGCATGACATTATAAATATTAATGATTCACGGAGTTATTCAGACATACATGTCGAGTCTTTTACTTCATGTTTCTCTCATGTCTATTATTACTGATTTTCATTCCTTACATACTTGGTACATTATTTGTACTGACGTTCCTTTGCCGGGGGACGCTGCGTTGCATGCCCGCAGGTCCCGATAGACAGGTCAAGAGTCCTCCAAGTAGGCTATCAGCTCAGCGGAAGGTGTTGGTGCTCTCTATTTGCTCCGGAGTTGCTTGTTTGGTCAGTATGATTTAGAAGTGTATTGTTTTGTATGGCGGGGCTCTGTCTCGACCTTTATGACAATTATGTATTCTTAGAGGCTTGTAGATAGATGTCATGTACGTAAAAGATTGTATGGCCTTGTCGGCCTATGTTCAGTATATGAGTGGTTATTTTGGTCTTATAGGCCCGTATATCTTATGTATAAGTTGGTATTATATGTTGTATTTTACTTATCTCACGGTAGCTTCTCCGGCTCAGTTATCTATGATAGTATGATATGAAAAGATATGTTATGTTGGTACTCGATTGAGTAAGGTATCGGGTGCCCGTCGCGGCCCATCGGTTTGGGGCGTGACATTCATGATATTAATCAGAGGCATAATGGTCTTATGGCACTCCGAAAGATTTTATTGGCATACTTATCATGCATTGCATTCATTTATATTGACCCATGACCAAATGGCATTATATACGCGTATATATTTATAATATATGTATGGGATATGGGAAAAGGTTATGGCGTTATATACGCACCACCACCTGATTAGTTGGTATATGTTGATGATTTTGCCCACAGTGGCCGAGTGATATGATGGGATGCCCTCAGAGGCTTGATGATATTATGTACATATATACCTATGCATGGCACGACATTTATACGCACGTGCATGACATTATAAATATTTCAGGATTTACAAAGTTATTTAGACTTACAGGTGGAATTCTTTATTCCATGTTTCATCTATGTCTTTTATGTACTAATTTTTATGCCTTACATACTCAGTACGTTATTTGTACTAATGCCCACAGGTGCAGGTAGACAAGCCGACGGTTCCCCTTCTTAGGATCCTTGATCAGCGGTGCTCCATTTGATTCGGAGCTGCTTTTGATTTTGGTATGATATGCTTGTATACATGTATGACGTGGCCCAATCCCATCCTTGTACAGTTGTATATTCTATTAGAGGTCTGTAGACAGTATGTAGTGAATTATACCTATGTGGAAGGGAGGTTATGAAAGAGATGGAAGATACGATGCTAGATTTTAAGGTATGTAAGGTAAAGGTAAAGAAGGTACGAGATACGCACGTGCAGAAGGTTGTGAATAGTCCGTACTTCAGATAAGGGCTAGAAGCACTGGGATTCAGTATCAAGAAATTATAGCGGTGTCGTCGGTGACATATCTACCACCCTATGGTTTCCATGTACCGAGAGGTCTAGTTAAGAGAGTAAATAAGAGTTAGAGACAATGTGATGTCTCGCTTGAGGTTCCAGAATAACATAAGGAAATCTATGGTGCTATGAAATTATGAAATACGATTATTGAAGTATAGTATAATCCCTAAGGAGATCAGGCAAATAACTTCAGATGTTCACAGATGAGACGTGAGCCCTAGTGACAATGTATTACGTAAGAAGTTTCAAGTTATTACTGGTGGATTATAGACCAACATTAAGATGAATCAACAATGGATGGAAAAAAATTCTGAATCTAGGAAATAAAATATAGCAATCGTCGTAAGTTCGATAAAGTACCAAACCAAGAATGTCACTACACCTCGCAAAGTGAGGCCTAGAGATTGGCTAAAAGCTGGAGGAAAAAGGAGCTGCATGACAGAATGTAGTAACAGTTATGAGATTGGAAGAATTCCGACCACAGGCCATGGTATGAGAAAGAGGCCTAAAGGGAGGAATGCCCTTGCCTTTGGATTTATTCACAGAACAGTTACCTTGATGGCAAGGATAGTATTAAAGTATTTGTGGATTATGAGCTGATAAGCGCATCGCCAACATTCGAGGACGAATGTTCTAAAGGGGGGAATGATGTTTGTACCCGATGTTTTTGTACATAAAAGTACGTCGTAAGTCGATTGATGTAAGCTCAAAAGGAATAAAATCCCTCTAAAAGGATAAGGAAGGTTTATCGAAGTATTAAGTAATTTAAGTTGAATGAGACTTGGAAAATATAAATGAGATAATGGATACATAAAATATGGCTGCTTGCTTACCGGAATACTTATTTGAGCTACTTGCTTGCTCGTCCTACTAGCTTGAGCTACTTAACACATGTTGTGACTATTAAATGAGGGTAAGACACGTGTCTAAGTGAATAAGGGTAACATGTGACACCTATTAATTAACCGAGTAGGTGACAAGTAGGTGTGTTACCTACTTGCTAAAAGGGAAGGCCCAAATTAGTTAGTCCACCTAAATGGACATGTACATTGTAGGTTAGCCAAAAGGGCCCTTTTAGGGGCTGAATCAAGTCACATTTCCTCATAATATCCAAGTAGTAGAAACATAAAGAGATCCACGAAATTCTCTCCCAAATTGACCTACTCCAAACTCTCAAGAAGTTGTTGATAATCTTCTTCTTTTTTCAATTCAAGTTAAAGGGTAATCTCCAATCTTGAAGGATCTGATGTGAAGCAAGTTAATGGCCATCAAGGGCAATATACTACGATTGTTTCATCCCTACAAGATCTGATATAGGTAAGAAAATCTTCCATCCTTCATATATTTGAGTTTATCTAAGTTCTAACTAGGATGTTTGGTGAAGGACTTGTGAAGTAGGGGCTGGAAGTTGAGTTGAAGTTGTTATGGTGTTATGGACTGTTTTGAGTAGTTTCATATTATTATGTGGCTGTCACATAAGAGTATAGTCTTCGACATGTTGTGTTTAATCTCATTGGTGACTTTACTAAGTTGTGGGAGTAAGAATTGATAAAGTAATAATCTAAAAATCAGTTTTCAGTTGTTGTAATTTGTGGACTGTTAGGAGTTCGCTTTTATGTGGTGTTGTGGTATAAAAATTAGTATGTATAACCTGAGTATATTGTGGTTGTCATTATTGAAGTGTATTCAAGTTCTAGCTAAGTTATAGGGACGGAAAAGTGCAAAGTAGCACTTGGTTGTTGTATAAGATTGTGTGGACTGTTTTGGTGATGTATTGTGATGGATATAAGGTTGGATATTGATGTAATATATTTGTTGATATTTTGGACATGTTTCTTGTTTGTTGATTTAAGGAAAGTGAAAAGAATAAGGGGAGGTGTTGTCCAAAATTTCGTAGATGAGCTAGTTGCTCATTTGTGTTGAGTTCTAGCTTCCATAAGCTTAACAATGGCCCCTTATTGTTTTTTGTAGATTGAAGTACTAACGGACTGAACTGACGTCGTGTGGTTAGGTATACAACAAAGGTATATTAAGGCTATCCCTCCTTTACTTATGGCATGATCCAATAAACGAAACGAGCAAACGCACAACTTTCATAAATGGCTATTCATAGAAGTACTAGGAGTGCCTATGTTCTTGATTCCCCATGTGTTCTATTTTATATTTCACGGGTCTTAGAAAAATACGTAAGTGATAAAGTTTATCTTAGAGATCTTATTGACTTACTTCATTATGCATTGCATTCATTTATACATGTACATTGACCCATGACCAGATGGCATTATATACGCGTATATTATATGTATATAGGATATGGGAAAAGGTTATGGTGCTATATACGCACCACCACCTGATCAACTGGTATACGTTGATAATTTCGCCCACAGAGGCCGAGATGATATGATGGGATGCCCCCAGAGGCTTGATGATGTTATGTACTCATATACCTATGCATGGTATGACATTTACACGCATATACATGACATTATAAATGTTTCACGATTCACAAAGATATTCAGATTTACATGTTGAGTTCTTTACACCATCTTTCTTTCATGCCTTACATACTCAGTACTTTGTTTGTACTGACATCCTTTTTTCCTGGGGACGCTGTGTTTTGTGCCCGCAGGTCCCGATAAACAGGTTGACAGTCCTCCTAGTAGGCTATCAGCTCAGTGGAAGGTGTTGGTGCACTCCACTTGCTCCGGAGGCATGCCTATTTGGTCAGTATGATTTGGATGTATTGATTGGTATCGCAGGGCCCTGTCCCGACCTTTATGACATTTATGTACTCTTAGAGGCTTATAGAGAGATGTCATGTAAATGGATACTTGTATGGATTTATCGGCCTATGTTTTGAGTGTACAAATGATCATGTCGGCCTTATAGGCCCGTATATCACGTGTATAAGTTTCTATATCATGTTGGGTCGTTCTATGTCTAGTATTCCCTTATGTTTTATTCCAGTTATCTCATGATGGCCCTTCTGGCCCATTTACCTATGGTGTGATAAGAAAGATATGTTACGTTGGTACTCGGTTGAGTAAGGCATCGGGTTCCCGTCACGGCCCTCCGATTTGGGTCGTGACATAAATAATTTTATTTCGAGGGTTTTCGTTGTTTTATCATATTTTGAGATTGGGAGCTCGGATTTGGGCGATTTTGGAGGGAATTTTCACGATTTGGATTGGGGTAAGTATTTTTGACTCGGATTTTATTATTATTCATGATTCCAATCTGTATTTTAGCAATCTAATAATGAATCTAAGTGAAGAAATTGGGTATTTTAGTAAGACTTTTCTAAATAAAATTTGAAGATTTGAACCCCGATTCAGAATCGAAATTGGATGAAACTTGTATAGTTGGACTCGTATTCGAATGAGTGTTCGAAATTTATGACTTTTTGCCAGATTCTATGAGGTGGGATCGGGTTGACTTTTTTGGTTGACTTTTTAATTTTGATAAAGATCGAAACTTTATTGTTTGGGATTGTATCTTATGGCATTATTTGATGTTATTAAGTTGTTTGACTAGATTCGAGCTGTTCAGAGGTCGATTCGCACGAGAAGGGATTTTTGGAGTATTGATTCACATGCTTTGAGGTAAGTAACATATCTAAACTTGGTTTGAGGATAATTATTCATGTGGACTACGATTCTTTATATGTGTTGGGGTGACACACGTGCTAGGTGACAAGCGTGTGTATGTGTACACCGGGATATTCATGGTACAGGTAGACTTTAAGCTACTATGAGACTTGTTTTTCTATCATACCTCGTTATATCCTTATTTTCTCTACTTGTATGATTATTTGAGCTATGATTCATGCTAGAAATCATGTCTAGGCTATGTGCTTATTTGTTTGAGACATGATGGGGCTATGCTTGCTATTTTTGAGTTATTTGCCTTAAATGTAGATATATTCTCAATCATGATGTTATATATGTGTATGATATCTCTTCTCGTGCATCCTTATTATGATTTCTAACATATTGTTGATGTCTCATATGTGTAACACTACTGGACTGAGTATTGTAAGATGTGGTTAATTGAGACTTGAGCGGTTGATAATTGAGCTTGGTCCATATAGCTGATTTTGTATTGATTTTGAGGTGATGCATTGTCACGACCCGACCTCTAGGAGAGCGACCGACGCTCAGCCGAGATAACCTGGCCAAGCAAGCATGTGCCTTCTACCCAGACTCACCCATGAATAAAGAGAAGGTATATTTCATTAATTAGACAATGAGAAGGTTACGTGATTTCCCAAAATATTACATTACACATTCATGGTTTAGAAGTGAAAACATATGATACAAATACAACATTTCTAATCTGACTTCCCAAAACAAAGGTACCACTCATGCTATATCTACGGAGCCTCTAATAGATACAAAAGAGAAGCATGATGGTGCCGACAATAAGGCTCCGGCTATACCTCAAAACAATATACATAGAGGACAAGAGATACAAGACCCCGAAATGAAATAGGGCTCACCAAGTCAGCTGAGGAGAGGGTGTGCTGCTATCACTGATCAATACCACTTGCTATGGAACCACCTGCATCCATTAAAGATGCAGCACCCCCGGCAAAGCGAACGTTAGTTCATATGGAATAGTACTAGTATGTAAAACTAAACACCCTCTCAATAGAATAAGTAACAGTAAAAGGAGAAGGAAACATGAAATCAATAAGAGCCTCAAACAGTATCAGTTAGGAGAAAAGTAAATTCCAATATGTTTAAGTTGGGAGATCTTTAGTACCTGATAGCATCCTAGAAATCTCAACTATATTCAAGGACAATAATGAAGCTTTGGAATCTCAAAGAGGGACTTCAACAAGATGTCAAGCTAAAAAGTTGCAAAACAAGGTCATTATACTTCAAGTGCAAATAAATAAGTTGTTAATTGGGAGGAAGAACTCAAGGATAAAGGATGTGAATTGGCTAGGTGTTACAATTGTTTTATGGCCCAAATATATATCCAAGAAGAGGAGTATTGGATCCCAAAGAGATATCCTTTGAAGAAGGTCCTAATCAGTCCACTTTTGGACCATTTTGGCACCTAAAATGTGTCCAAACTTGCAGCCCAATAAGTCCTACATGAAGTCACATTTTTATAACATAAAAAGGACTTACTTGATTCAAAGAAGGGTACAATAGTCATGCTAGAAGTTTTGTGCAAGTTGGTGCCAAATTGCTTGCAACTTTCCTTCAAGATTTTTAAGATTCTATCCAAGATTGGTTTTGGACTTTCAAGATCCTATCCTAAGGTACTTGGACTTTTGGTCCAAAGTAGTTACGACTTTCTTTCTTTTTCAAGATTTCTAAGATTTTCAAGATTCGTTTTGGACTTTCAAGATCCTATCCTAAGGTAGTTGGATTTTTGTCCAAAGTAGTTAGGAATTTCTTTCTTTTCCAAGATGTCTAAGATTTCCAAGATTGGTTTTGGACTTTCAAGATCCTATCCTAAGGTAGTTGGACTTTTGTCCAAAGTAGTTAGGACTTCTTCTTTTTTTTAAGGTAGAATTTCGTGACTCCCTCTCTATATAAAGAGGTGTCTTCTTTATTTTAGGAAGATTATGATTGACAATATCAACAAAACTTATGAGATTTTTCTTCCACTCTTGTGTGTGGCTACTCTTGAATTTATTCTTTAACCTTCAAGAATCAACTTAAGGTGGTAATATTACCCTTTTCGAAATCTTAAATCACTTTTAGGTATTCACGAAAGGTGATAAGTTTAGGCTTATTGTTGTTCTTGTTATTCTAAAGAGTAGGGTATCACAATCTATCTCTTGTTTTTAATTCTCTACCAAAGGCGATTAGTTCTTCGTTAGCTAATTGTTGTTGCTAGGATTCAACTTTAAGAATAGAATTCTTGAATTCAAGAAACTCTTTCTTGAATTCAATCTATCTTTAATTTTTGTCTTTTTTTTTCATTTCCCTATTTTCTTTTAGCTTCCGCACGTTTCTTAATTTTCTTATTTTTCTTTAGTAAATTCTTGTATCCCCTGTCGTGTTATTATCACTTGGTATCAGAGCATAGGCTAATCAAGATTTTAATCTTGGGTGGTTCTTGAGCAAAATATTGTTATTGCTCATTATTATTTTCAGATTCAAGTATAATTTAGTTTTCAAATCAAGAAAGAAATAAGAAGAGAGGATCCCAGTTCATGAAGATTAAGGTAACTTCTTTCCTTATTCTTGTGGGTTTTAGGTTTCTTAAATTCTTTTATTTTTTTTTCCTAATAAATAATTCCTATTCTTCCTAGGTTTGGTCCTTACTTTCTTTTTTTTCCCCTAACTCCATATTCTTATCGCCAAGGGTTGTGACTAGTAAGGTTTATTGATAAATCTAAAGATTAACGATCAAGAGTTGCTTTGAGAGATACATATTTCATTTAATCTATATCAAGATGTCTTAAACAGGTAGTTACAGTGGAAGGAGGAGAGCTATGACTCAACAACTTGAAAAGTCAAACTTACAGTATATCGAATGGAAGGAAGATAATGGTAAAGTTATTTTTCAAACAAGAGCTAAAGTGATGTCTGCGATTTAAGCCCATAGAATTGACAAAGCACTTATATGGTTGAGAAATTGAACTTCACTTGTGTTGAACATATTTCCCTACATGTTGAAAGGAGTAAAGGTAGATAAAATAGTGTTATTACAATTCTTTATTGGAAGGTATGGGGATGTGATTTGGTGTGATGTCATATGAATAGTTTTCATATCTTGTTCGGAAGGCCATGGTATGTCTATAGAAGTGCTTCATATAGTATAGAAAAAAATAGATACTTTTTTGAGGTTAATGGGAAGAAACTCATTCTTGGGTCTTTGACTCCCTCGCAAATTTGTGAAGATAAAAAGATTGTTAAAGAGAATATAGAAGAATATGAGAGAGAAAAGAATGAGAGGAGTAAAGGGAGTGCATGTTGACATTCCAAGAGAGGAAAAAGGAGAGGTTGTCTTGAGTGAAAAGAGCGGGATGTCAAGTGAGCTAAAGAGTGATCTTGAGAAAAAAGAAAAGAGAGAAGGCAATGAGATAACAAAAGTCTGTGAGGTAGAGAGAGAAAAACAAGAGGGTTTGAGTGAAGAAAAAGAAAAAAACTTTAGTGAGAGAAAAGAGGCTAAGGGTGACGAGAAAGTTAGTCTTGTGATAAAAGCCAAAGAGAGTGTAAGCAAGAAAAAGTTTTCTTTACTTCCTAACCCATTAACTCTTTCTTATATTAGTTCTTGTGATTTTGTGTAGCCACATGTTGAAAGACCTTTTGAAAGGGGAGGTGAGGTGCAAGAAATGGTAGAAAAGGATCCAATTGGATTCCAACATGAATTGGCAAAATAAATTCTTGTTGGATGGTGGAAGATAAAAGCTTGGTTAAATTCTTTGTTATTGAATCTTTTGACTATTTTGATCCTTATTTACAAGTTTATGACATGGAGTTGCCTAAAAGCATTGCTAAGTTGAAGCCATTGAATAAAAGAATACAAGGTGATGATGCTCCATTGGTAAATAAGTCCAAGTATGGTATGCATAATTGGTTTATTCGATTTCTTGGGCTTTCTAGAACATCTAAGGTATTTTTGGAGGTAATGAACTATACTTTATTTCTTATGTTGGTGACTTTATTATTTTTGTGGATGACGATATTTTGATGCATATCAAGTCATTAACTGTAATATCTAAGTTCAAGTGCAAGAGTAATTTGCTTCCTTTTGAAATTGAGTACGACATAGATGATTATATATTCCAACTTTGTGGAAAGAGGCATGAAATTTATGAGAAGAGGCTTGCGAATGAGTTAAATATTTCTTCTTCTCTTATTCAAGTGTCTAATGAGTTTTCTTGTGACAAATTGCTAGAATGTTATTTTTGTTGTGTGTATTACATTTCTCGTTTTTGTACGTTAAAGTTTCGCCGTAAGTTAATCGACGTAAGCTCGGGAATGAGATTATTTTTTAGGCTATAAGTATTTATGTTATTTGTAACAAGTGATAAGTGAGTGTCGTGAAGATTAGAGGGTAAACAAATCAAAGAATGGGTATTCGTTGAAGCTTGTCAATTTGGGATAAAATACGGTCCAAGCTATAATACTACGTATTTATGGACTAGTGCCATACAAGGTACCACATGACCATGATAGTAAGATTATATAAAGTGTGTTAAAAGTAATTAGTGTTTTAAGTATTTTAAGATAATTTTTAATTATGTGAATAATTAGGTAATTAGTAATTTTTAGTGGGAGATTAACTAAGTAATTAGAATCTTTGGATAAGCTTAATGAGCCTCCCAACGTGGCAGCAAAGGGGGTCTTAATCAAAGCCAAATAGTGACTCTTAATTCATGTAACTAGGTGGCACATTTAGGGGAGGTTGGCAAAGGCACCCTTATCAAGTGGGGCCCACAACCACTAAGATATGAGACCTCTCTAACTTGGGAGATGCTTATCTCTACAAAGTAATGGATGAAAGCTTCAGCTAAATTCATACGAGACTACATAGCGTAATAGCTGTCACGACCCAATTTCCCCTCCGTTTGGGTATCGTGATGGCACCTAGTCTTAGAGACTAGGTAAGCCTAACATTAATTGAAATAATAACATTATTTAAATAACATCTAATAATTTGAAATATAAATCTCTTAAAATTTACAATTCCCAAAACCGGTAGTACAAGTCATAAGCTCTACAGAGTGTTTGCTAGAAAACTTCTAAATACAACTGTCCAGAAATAAGAATAAACAGTGCAAAACAAAATCTTGAAGGTGACTCCGAAGCCTGCGAACGCAGCAGCAGGTTTATCTTGAGTCTCCACAGCAATGGCCCGCACAGCTACTAACGAACAAATACCTAGATCTGCACAAAACAAATGTGCAGAAGTGTAGAATGAGCACACTACAACGGTGCCCAGTAAGTATCAAGACTAACCTCGGTGGAATACTGTCGAGGAACAGTCAAGACACCCACTGGTCTAATAAACTGAACAAGTATAACTATATAAACAACAGAAATATGATATCTACATAAAGACTATACAATATGGCTCACAATACAGTAATTGCAATAAGAAAGGAAACATCAAGTATCAGCAGAATACCATAAAATAAATGACACAGAAATGTGAATGGAACACCACCTAAATCCGAAATCACAAATACAGCAAGGACAAGTAATAACTTAGCAACTACAACCGCTTTTACATCATGTTTTAGTCAACAAACTCCACGAGGTACTGAACCTCGGACAAATCACAACTCACGGGTCTCAATACCTGAACCGTAACACTTGGCATCATGTGCCCTCATAACACCTCATAACTGCACTGACGACTCCTGTGCCAATAGAGCCATTCTCACATAGGAAAGTAAACATGGGTGAGCATATATGCTCAACAATATCAAGAACACTTCTTATCCGATAAGAGTGCTTAACTACATGTATGTTTGTGCAAATGTCCTAACATAGTCCACACCAGCAAATAAGCATAAGAAAAAAGAACGGACAACACGTAGAATATTTTTCTCTCAACTTTCACAAGATAAAGCTCACACAGGTAAGTGTACCACTAAACAAATATCAACAACAAGAATGCCCCCAAGCCATCACAAATCATCACAAATCAACCCCTGACACAGCCCGTCTTGTCTCGTCATGTGTGCAATAATAAAGTAAGTGCCCACCTTGTCTCACCACACGTGCACAACTATGTTCCCACCTTGTCTCGCCACATGTGCATAACAATGTTCCCACCTTGTCTCGCCATACGTGCATAACAATGTTCCCACCTTGTCTCGCTACATATGCAACCCACATATATATATATCCCGCCTTGTCACGCCGCATGTGCAAATATCAGTAGTAAAAATAGCACGACAGAAATCTCGTGCAACTCCATAATAACAATCGCACGGCAGAAATCTCGTGCATCAAAATAACCACAACCGCACGGCAAAAACCTCGTGCATCACAATAACAACAACCGCACGGCAAAATTTTCGTGCATCACAATAATAAATACAACAGCAACAATGATAATAATACAAAGTTACGACAAATAAGTCAACTCAGAGATTCCAGAACTTAAAGAAAATGGAGGAACTAATTCATAAGGAGTAGCCACAATCGGGGAATGCTAGTCATAATAAGAACATCTCAACAAGAAAGGAAATACTATGTAACAATAATCCCACAATATACTGTTCAACAACAAGAAACTAACACGAGTCAAATAATTCCAAATAAGGGCAAGTCCACTAAGGCATAGGATATCTAAGCTTCTTTTAAGTTTGGACAATTACGGAAGAGATACAACTAATTCAAATAAAAGTGGGCAGCGAGAAAATCACCATAACCTCAATTAAGGGTGAATATTTATATAAAAGGGACAATTACAACTTCAAATAAAGATACGCATTTCAATTAAGGCACCTATGAATCAAGTAAACAGTAAGAGTGGATCATAAAGCAATTGATTCTAATTAAGCAGGCAAAGGTGAAACTAGTAATTAAGGAACGTAATCATAACAAGTTCAACTGCATAATCAATGAATACAAGGACATAGGAAGCCTAAAAGGCCAATTTCTAATAATAAGTCCGAGCACGTACTCGCTACCTCATGTACAGGGACTACAATCAACATAGAAGACTCAAATCCTAAGGGGTAGTTCCCCCACACAAGATTAGGCAAGATACTTACCTCAAAGAAGATAAACCAATACTCTAAAATGAACTTCACGGGTGAAATGACCTCCGGGCATCTCAAATCTAATCAAAATAACTTCAAAGCACAAATAAAACTCATAAGAGACTATTCTAGATCATAAAGCCTCAAACTTTATTAAAATCTAAAAATCGGTCAAAAAGTCGACCCCCGGGCCCGCACCTCGGAACCCGAAAAATTTTATGAAACCCGAACACCCATTCCGATATTTGTTCAACCATATAAAAATTATCAAATTCCGATACCATTTCGTCCCTCAAATCATGATTTTTTATTTTGGAAATTTTCTTCAAAACCCACCATTTTCCTCAACACAAAATACAAATTAAATGATAAAAATAAAGATAGAATTATGGAATATAATACATTCTAAGTGAAGAACACTTACCCAATCATTTTGCTTGAAAACCCCATAAAGAATCACTCCAAATCGAGCTCTACAAGTCAAGATATGATAAAAATGGCCTAACCCTCGATTTGAAAAAATATATTATGCTACCCAGGTATTTGTACATCACGATCGCGGAAGAGGAGTTGCGGTCGCGAAAAGGAAATGGCTACTGTCTGGAATTGGTGTTGTGCGATCGCGAACAATCATGTGCGATCACGAAGAAGGAAAATAATGGCCCAGGAACTGGGCTACGCGAACGCGAAGGTAGGGAAAGTACGTTTATGCGTTCGCGGATAGAATGGTGCGAACGCGTAGAGGAAATGGTCACCAGCTCCCAGCTCCTAGTTTTTAATACCCGGTATTTATGGACTAGTGCCATACAAGGTACCACATGACCATAATAGTAAGGTGTATAAAGTGTGTTAAAAGTGAGTAGTATTTTAAGTAATTTAAGATAATTCCTAATTGTGTGGATAATTAGGAAATTATTGATTTTAGTAGGAGATTATAAATTAATTAAGATGTTAGTGGTTAATTGGTTAGGAATGGATAAGCCCAACGTGGCAGCCACATTTGAGCCACTAAGTGACTCTTAAGTCACTTTGCAAGGTGGCAACATTAAAGAGTTAAGCATCTTATCTCATTTTTGGTGGAAAGATGCTATTAAGCCTTATGACCACAAAATGAAAAGGCTTCAGAAAATTGAATTGCTCTCTAAATTCACAAAATAAAAAAGGACTATGACTACAATGTACGAATGAAGCTTCAAAAGTCATACAAGAATATGATCAATTCACAAAGGAGAGTACGATGCAATTCACAAAAGAGAGTGCAAGAATATGATCAATTCACAAAGGAGAGTACGATGCAATTCACAAAAGAGAGTGCAAGAATATGATCAATTCACAAGAATATGATCAATTCACAAGATTATGATCAATTCACGTAAATAGCTTTAGCAAGAGATTCATACGAAACTTCTTAGCATAATAGCAATGGGATTTTGCGATTCTAAGAGAGTACGGTGCAATTTTTATCAAGAATATCATACGGATTCTCCCCTACTTCGATACCGTTGTCACGTATTTTCGCAAAAGACGTGTGTTGGAGAAATTGTCAAGAGAATCGGTTCAGGTATATTAAGGCTATCCCTTGTTTCTTTTGGCATGATCCATACGATACAAACAAAATGAGTAAACGCACAATTTTCATAAATGATTCTATTTATAGAAGTACTAGGGGTGTCTTTTTTCTTAATTCCCTATGTGAATTATTATTATATCTTCTGTCCATGGGGTCTCAGAAAAATACGTATTTAATAAATTTTATCCGAAAGGCATATTAATTTTATGATATTCCGAGAAATCTTAGTAATGTATTTCTTATGCATTTCATGCAATTATACATGTACATTGACCCATGACCAGATGGCATTATATACGTGTATATTATATGTATATGAGATATGGGAAAAGGTTATGGCATTATATACGCACCACCACTTGATCAGCTGGTATACGTTGATGATTTGCCCACAGTGGCCGAGATGATATGATGGGATGCCATCAAAGGCTTGATGATGTTATGAACGCATATACCTAAGCATGGTATGATATTTATATGCATATGCATGACATTGTAAATATTAATGATTCACAGAGTTATGCAAACATACATGTCGAGTCTTTTACTCCATGTTTCTCTCATGTCTATTATTTACTGATTTTCATTTCCTTACATACTCGGTATATTACTTGTACTAATGTTCCTTTTGCATGGGGACGCAACGTTTCATGCACGCAGGTCGAGAGTCCTCCAAGTTGGCTATCAGCTCAACGGAAGATATTGGTGCGCTCCATTTGTTCAGGAGTTGCTTATGTGGTTAGTATGATTAGGACATGTATTGATTAGTATGGTGCGGCGCTGTCCCGACCTTTATGACATTTATGTACTCTTAGAGGCTTGTAGACATATGTCGTGTACGTGAAAGATTGTACGGCCTTGTCGGCCTATGTTTAGTGTACTTTTGGTCTTATAGGCCCTATGTCACACATATAAGTTTTTATATTAGATTGGGTCATCTTATGTAGAGTATTCCCTTATGTTTATTCTGGTTAACCCATGACGGCCTGTTTGCCAATGACAGTACAATAAGAATGATATATAATGTTGGTACTCGGTTGAGTAAGGTACCAGGTAACCGTCGCGGCCCATCGGTTTGGGTCGTGACATCTGGAGTGTGGGCGGTGGGAGCTTGAGCTCCTCCCCCAATCTTTGAAGTAACTGGTGCAGCCGGAATCAACCCCGCCCGAGCTAATATACCAAACATGCTCAGGAACTGTGCTAAGGTCTCCTGAAGTCCGGGGGTAACAACAGGCGCCTTCGGTACCTGCCCTCCAACTGGAACTACTGGCGGCTCCTCAACTGCTGCGCTCTCTAGCTATGGCACGTGCTCCTCTTCGGCCTCTGCCTCTGCCCTTAGCGACACCTGCTCCGGGGGTAACGTCATCAGCAATTGCAGCTCGTGTCCTCACCATCTGTGAGGTCCATGTCTGTGGATGAGTACTTTAAGGCTATGGATATGGCTATGACCAAAGCTAATTGTATGGAGGAAGAAGAGGCTACAATGGCTAGTTTTTTAAATGGTTTAAATAAGGAAATAGTTGATGTAGTAGAATTACAACAATATGTAATAATAGATGAGTTAGTTGATTTGTCTGTAAAGGTAGAAAATTAAAATAAAAGAAAGCAAACTAACTCGTGGAAAGGTCGGTCAAACACCATCTCCAAGAAGCCATGGTCGAATCAAGAGATGAAGAGTTCTTCTAGACCTCAAGAAGACAAGGATAAAGGTAAATTTGAGAACAAAGAGGGAGGTAAAACCTTTAACCCTAAACCTTTTACACCTTCTAGTTCTATTCAGTGTCATAAATGTAAAGGAAGGGGACATATGATGCATGAATGTCCAAGTAGAAGAAACATCATTCTTAGAGAAGATGGAGGATATGAGAGTGAAAAAAGTGAGGGAGAAGAAGAGGGAGATGTGAGTAATGATGATGATATAGAACTACCTAATGATGGCATGATTGGGGTAGTTAGGAGGATTATGACTATCAATTTGGGAAGCAATAGTGAAGAACAAAGGGAGAATATATTCCATACTAGGTGTGGGATAAAGGGGAAAACTTGTTCTATGATCATTGATAGTGGTAGTTGTGCTAATGTGGTGAGTTCATACTTTGTGGAAAAATTGGGACTTGCATGCATGAAACACCCTACTCCCTATAGACTCCAATGGTTAAATGATAGTGGTGAACTAAAGGTAAACAAACAATGCATGATTTCATTCAATGTTGGTAGATATGAGGATGATATTCTTTGTGACATAGTCCCTATGCAAGCTTGTCATATCTTACTGGGTCGTCCTTGGCAGTATGATAGGAATGTTTTTCATGATGGAAGGAAGAATAGATATTCTCTTGAGCTAAATGGCAGGAAATTTACTCTTGCACCTTTATCTCCTTCTCAAGTGTTTGAAGATCAAAAGAGATTAAGGGAAACAATGGGAAAACCAAGGGGAGGGATAAAAAGTGAGCTTGAGGAAAAAGAAAAGAAAGGAGGCCAAGATTTGGAAAAAAAGAGAGATGGCCGAGAGAAAGAGAGAGAGGGCAACAATTTGAGAGAAGAGATAAAAAGGGGCTTGAATGAAAAAATAGAAAGTCTTGGTGAGAGGAAAGAGGCTAAGGAAACAAAAAAGAGAGTTTTTATATAAAAGCCAAAGAGTGTTTAAATGAAAGAAAAGAGGGGTTATCCATAATACTACTTATTTACAAAGAAGCTTTGATTAATTCTGAGTTACTAACTTCTTCTTTGTCAAGTAGTATTTATTCTCTTTTGCAGGATTTTGAAGATGTCTTTCCAGAAGATATTCCTAATGGATTGCCACCTTTACATGGCATTGAGCATCAAATTGATTTTGTGCCTGGATCACAAATCCCAAATAGGCTTGCTTATAAGAGTAATCCAGAAGAGACAAAAGAGCTTCAAAGGCAAGTTGAGGAGCTGCTTGAGAAAGGCCTTGTGAGAGAGAGCATGAGCCCTTGCTCTGTTCCTGTCCTATTGGTACCCAAAAAGGATGGAACTTGGAGGATGTACGTAGATTGTAGAACAATCAACAAGATAACAATAAAGTATCTCCATCCTATTCCTCGTCTTGATGACATGTTGGATCAATTACATGGATCCAAAATCTTTTCTAAAATTGATCTAAAAAGTGGTTGTAGAAATTCTTCGCGGCGAGCTTGTGAGCTCCGGCTCGGACTTTTTGGGTTGAACAATGCACGGGAAAGTAAAGAAATTTTTTTGGCAAAAAAGTGCGTTTATGCGATCCATTATGTGACCGCGTAATTACTCTGCGGGCCGCATAATGGCCGCAGAAGTGAGCTGGAGAGGGCCATTCTGGAAGTAGCTATGCGGTCGACTATGCGACCGCACCGCATAATGACCGCATACACAGACAGATTTTTGATCATTTTTGTCAGCAATTATGCGACCGATATGCGGTCCGCATATCCATTATGCGGTCGCATATGCGACCGCAGAACCGTTCCGAAGCTCCATGTTTTTGAATTTTAAAACCCGACCCTACTTCATTAAATACACGCAAAGAGGTTCATGTTTTAGCAAATATTCTGATATTTTAGAGAGAAGGGAGAGTGTTTTAGAGAGAGAGAGAAAACCCTAGGCTAATTATTCATCAAGTCTTGCTCAAATCTTGGAAGATTAACAAGGAAAACCCACAAGTTCTTTATCTAAGAGGTAAGGTTCCATACCCTAGTTTTCAATTTCGAATTTGGGTAGAAGATGGTTGATTAGGAG